>JABUQX010145336.1:0-26881 GCA_015478945.1 Trachelipus rathkii
CTACCTTTCATTATTATTATTATTATTTTCGAGAAAAGAGTGAGACATTTTTTTCCTATTTATTATTATTATTATTATTATCGAGAAAAGAGAAAGCTGTAAAGATTGTAAAACTACATTTCATTATTATTATTATTATTATCGAGAAAAGAGTGAGACATTTTTTTCTATTTATTATTATTATCATTATTATCGAGAAAAGAGAAAGCTGTAAAGATTGTAAAACTACATTTCATTATTATTATTATTATTATTATTTTCGAGAAAAAAAAGAGAGCTGTACAGACTGTTTATTATTATTATTATTATTACTATCTTCGAGAACAAAGAGAGAGTTGGAAAGTCGGTAAAACTATATTTTTATTATTATTAATATTATATTTATTATTATTTTGATATGGAAGTAACAGGGAAAATTTCTTTTATTTTTATTATTATTATTATGTTGATCTGGAAGTAACAAGGGAAAACGCTTCATTATTTTTATTATTATTAATTGATACATTAAAAGTACAAACTCCCCAGATACCACTGTTTTTTTTTTTTTTTTTTTTTTAGCTAAATAACTTTGATAATCCAAATTTCTATTTATTAATGAAACTTCAATACTAGTCTCATTTTTAAATGAAAGTATTATCCATACTCTTAATTTTAACATTTCTAACGAGATTTTTGATATTAGACCTATTAGATAAAATAGTTAAAATTTATATTATGGTTATTTGCATTTTTAGAATTTGAAACTACTGCTCATCGTATAGAATTTCATCTTATTCAATATACCTTGGATAATGTTTTGTCTCAGTCTTGCACGCATTAAAGTTCAGTCTTGTTAATGTACTCACTATGTAAAATTTGTTTTTTTTAATTTTTTTGTATGTTCTTATATTAATTACATAATTTGTATTTTAGGCAACCGACCTGTGGGTTGAAATAAATATTGTTGAGATAAGATTGTTTCCGTTCGCGCCCTGTAAAGAAAAGGCATCAGATTATATAAGCACAGCAGGCACGCTTCTGAAGTAAACCCAAGAAGCTCTCAAAGGAAAATAAACTCCTCAGGTTGCCAGGCAGAAATTCTACAGAGCATCTGCGCTTAACAGGTTAGCACCATTTCTCACGTTCTTTTTACTAAAAGCCTAAATTCAATTAGTATTTTTTTTTAAAAGTTAAATTTTATACACCCCTTTTGAATATTTTTAAATAAAAATACAATAGGCATCACTTTAACGTTACAGTAACGTAATTTCGGGGTCATTTTTTTTGTATAACATTAACAAAATATTTAAATAATGACCACTGATGATGTTCAAACACCAGCCAATGATGGCACACAAAATAATGGTGGAACAGCCCCAAATTCAGCTCAGACTCCGGCTCAAAATCCAGCCCAAATTCAAGCCCAATCTACGCTCAGCCCATAGCCACCATCACCCAGGTTACAAGGCCGGAATTGCTCCTCACAGGCAGGGTCAACGGCAAATGGAAAGGTCCGTCTCTTTCCACTTGGGAGATAAACGTCCGAGAGAACATTCAACTAAAGCACTGTGTCTCTGAAGCAACCAAATTGGCCCAGGCGTTGAATCAGGTGAGCAATGACCCTGATTCTGAGGTGAGGCAATTTTTAATCGCAAAGCCACAAATTTTCAATGTCCCTACCCTGGAAGTTTTCATGGCCAAGATAAAGGCACTAATATTTCCTGATAAACCACTTTCTTCTCTTGACGCTATGTTACGCATAAGAAACTTCAAGTGGGCTGAAGACCGTTCCCTTAGTTCTGTGGCTCTCTCTTTGCAACAATTATACACAGAGCTTTATGATACACTTTCTCATTTTGGTGTCGCTTTCCAACCAGACAAAAAGCTCATCACTGCCACTGCATTTTACATATTGGCACTTTGTTACCTGAAAAACCTGATATATTTCGACGCGATTTCAAAAAGTTCTATAATCCCAACCTCGAACTCACGGACCAAATTCAAGAATTCCTACAAAGGTCGGAGGGCAGATTAAATAACCCGATCAAAATGGTTGTCCCTCAGGCAAATGTACATTTCCAAAAAGCTGTTCCGTTCACTCCAAAGCCTCAAAGTTTCCCTCAGCGCCAAAATTTCCAGCCCCCCTCCCAAAGCTATCAAAGAAGACCTTCCAACAATTATGCAAAGAACCAAGCACCTGCTTCTCAACCTAGACAAAATTCCCCCCGCAATAATGCCCAAATCTGCTTTCATTGCGAGCGTTCAGGCCATACGACTCCACTCTGTCCTTTTGATCCTTATTGCAGACACTGTTCCGAAAAACATCGCAGAGGGTCGAAACCAAACTGCAGAGACTCTAAATGGAATCCAAATAACACAAATATTCCACTGAAGCACGCCCCTATAACTGAGCAGATTAAACAGAATATTATCAATAATAGATGGATGGGAACCGGTATATTCAGAAAATCTTATCAAGGAGTGAAACCGAGAACCAAATCGAACTACCAGCAAAAACCGCATCAAAATCATGTGTCTGCATGGAAAAATAAGCAAACCTCATATGCCCGAATGGCAGAGCCCACCACCACCTCATACGACGAAGAAGCCCCAGATGACCAATATGATTCGCAACAACAGTCTATGTATTATGATGATGAGTATGATAATTATTACACAGATGACCAAGATGGGCAAAATTTTTTCCAATAAGGAGGGTAGGCAAGTTGGAAGAACCTCCCCTCCTGTTGAATAGAGATCCTAATCCTAACACATGCAACATTTTAAATGTTACTAAGTATGAGTGTGCTGAAAACGAACCCGCCAATGCTGTCTCTCTTAGCTCAAAAGCACACAATATACTAGATAGGGGGCAAAATGTTTCTTCTTCTTATTTTTTCAGCTCTGAGTATGCTGCAGATGATGATGTATCCTTAGCCGTTCCAGAGAATGTACCAAATAAGATGTCGGAAGGATCTGTAGGTTTTATAAACAATAATTTTATTAATCAAAATGCTTTCTTTCCTAGAGGTTCTCATGCTCAAACATCTCATCACTTAACTAAGGTTCAGGTTTTTGATCCTACTTTTGGCCCATTGCCAAAAGATGGAAGTAACATTTATAATCATGTTTATTTTAATGATATTTCTAATTTTAACAATAATACCTTTTCTAATACTAATAATAATATTTCTTTTAATATTAATAATAATTTTAATGAGGTAGTAATACCTATGGGTACAGAAACAGTTCAAGTAGAACATGACGTAAATGGAAAATCCACCTCAGAGCTTTCACACCTCACAAGGGTTAACCCTATTGCCCATTTTAGTAATCCTAGGATGTGGAATAGGACCCCTTCTCAAGCTACAACCGCAATTGCACAGTGAAAGTAGTAGTAATATATATGACATAAGTCTGGATGATTCCAGTTTAGCACAAAATGCCGCATATAGGAGGGAAAATGAGGAAAGTAATGAAAGTGTAAGCATTGATATTGATGTTGCTTCAACGCAGATGAAGCATCAGGAAGGAAATAGAGAGATGGGAAAATGTGATAAAATATGCACAGAGGATGCGAAGGTTAAGAACAGCGATGCTGTAGGCATCTCACATAGCACTCTTAGGCATGATATTGGCTATGGGACATCAATAAACGATTTGGATGGTGAAATAGGGGTCCGAATGCGCTCTTTCAACCCTTACAGACGGAAAAGAATACTAAGTAGAGCACATGACAAAAGTAATATATCTAGCATAGCACACCCTAGAATAGATAATATTACCCCAAATTTACTTTTAGATAGGGATTTAATTGTAAATGAAAATTGCATATTGAGCCTAAATTTTAATCACTTTCAGCATAGGTTTCAAAACTCTTCCTCTACTTCTGTTATTTTATCTCCATTCCAATTTAAAGATTCCACAAATTCTTTCGCTATGTTGAAAAACTATGATCTCTCCCCACCATTAATGCCTAGTATAGATTTCTCTTTACCTTCTGACCACACTTTGACTATTCCACACGAGAATCTCTCTCACTGCACTCCACCTCCCCCTCCCTCTTCCACTCAAAATGACTCCTCAGATACCATTTTAAATTTTAGTGAGGCATTGTTTTCAGACTCTTTATTAGATACTCACACTCATGTTTCTGTGCAAGATAGTTTATCCTCAGAACCATCATTTGATAAATATTTACAGCCTCACCCTCCATTTAGTTCCTCTCAAGTTGAAATTTTCACTTCTAATCAAAATATGAGCTCTCTCTCTCCTCCTAAAGTAGCAACTTATTCCTCTTCTTTCACTAATGACGCAGTTCCTTTTCCAAACTCACAACCACCCATTATTAATTCACATTTAGAGGAAAAAGAATCGATCCACACACCCTTCAATCTCATCACCAACCCTCTTTCTCAACACCTGATTTTTCAAATCCTTCTACTCAAACCACACCTGAAATAAACTCTAATATCACTTTATCTCAAACCAAATCATCTTCTTTTTCAACTTCAAGCACTAAACACAGTAGTTCTCAAAGCACTATCCCACCGAAACTAACTTTGTCTTCATCATTTGCCAACAATACAAACATAATCAAAGATGAAAAGGCAACATATCACTCGCTCATAGGACCCGCTTATTTTCTAGATACTGATATATCTTTTGACTCTTATACCTTACACAATAAACGCTTTTTGGTCGACAGCGGATCAAACTCCTCTCTCATTAGACATTCCCTCATCTCAGAATTAGAAAGCAAATATGCCATTAACATCCCATTAATAAAAACTCCTATTGTTTTGAAGTCAATCACAGGGGACACATTCAACCAAATTGGTACCACAATTTTGCACATCCACATTAAACACATTTTGGTTCCTGTAAATTTCATTGTCCTTGACGACTCTCTTTGTGGCTTCCAAGGCCGAGTTACTTTTAGGAACTAATTTTTTAACTCAACCACAGATTAGATTTGAAGTTCACAAAAACACTATCTCTATTAGGTCAGATACAGCTTTCATCTCTATGCCTCTCATTCCTATATACCCACAACGTCAAGCCTTCCTAAACCTCAGGTAAATCACAACACTTCCTTGCCTCTATATCAAAATGAATCAACCTTTGCAAATGATATTATGATAGACACAGATACCATATACAAATTAAGCATTATTGAAAATGTCACTCTTGATCCTTATTCAAAGACCACACTGTCTGTAAATGCTCTTTCTTTAGCCTTCACCCCCCCTCCTGACCGCCTCATCTTGGCTTCTGAAAAGTCTTTCCTCCATAATTGTATATTTATCGGTAGTGTTATGAGCTCTGTTACACAGGGCCAGGTCCTTTTGGATATTATAAATATGTCCGCCGCACATCACACTTTGCAAACAAACTCCTTTTTGACAACAGCAAATCCTCTTTTTACCCATGATACCCCCTTGGAAACTTCACATGTAAATTTAGCAACCTCGTCTAGAGGCCTTTCTGCAGCGCAACTGCGTAAAACATATAAAGAAATCGTTCAAGAGTCTTTTAAAAATGAAGAAGATGAGTGTGCTGCGCTTACAGAACCGAATCAACTAGAAAACTTGTTGGACCTTCTCATGTCCTATAAAGACATCATCGCTTTGGAGGATGATGAGGTGCCTATCTGTCCCTTATTAAAATTCAAAGTGACCCTCAAAGAGGACGCTCCAAAGGTACTGTACAGGCCCCAGTACAGACTGCCCCACCGCTACCTAAAAACTATAGAGGAATGGGTGCAAGATTCTCTACGCAAAGGCTACATAAGACCCATTTCCAGCGAACACTCAGCACCTCTCCTAATCATTCCAAAGAAAGACGGGACGGCAAGAGTAGTAGCCGACTATAGACTCTTGAATTCGCATACCATTTTGACCAGATTCCCTTTGCCTTGCATAAATGATATTTTAAGCTCTTTGGGAAACAGCTCCATCTTTACCTCCCTTGACCTTAAGCAGGGCTACACGGCGATGGAAATTGAGAAAGAAACTCAGCCGCTCCTTGCATTTCGAACTACTAGAGGGCAGTATTGCCCAACCCGTTTGAATTTTGGATTAGGCAATGCACCTAGTGCTTTTGCAAAGCTAATGGAGTTATGTTTACATCATCTCTTAGGCGACGCCTGCAGAGTTTTCCTCGACGACGTTCTTATCATGGGAACTTCTTTGGAAAACCATCTTGAAAACATAAAGAATGTCTTCGATGCATTTAGAAAAAACAAGTTGAAGATGAAATTGTCAAAATGTAAATTTCTAAGAACTTCTCTCCTTTTTCTCGGTTTTAAAATCTCCAAAGAGGGCATAAGTCCAGACCCTCTAAAACTTAAAACTCTTACAGCTTTCAAGCCACCAACAAACGTCTCAGAAACGCGCAGTTTACTTGGGTTTCTTAATTATTTTTCTTCTGGGGGGGTACTCACAAACTATTAAGCCAATTACACAACTCATCAAAAAGAACAGCACTTTTTTCTGGGGTCCCGAGCAAGCTGAGGCTTTTGAAATACTTAAAAACAAGTTATTGTTACAGCCACAGTTGTGTTACCCAGACTATACCAAACCCTTTTTCATCAACACTGACGCTTCAAACATTGCTCTGGGAGCTGTTTTATTCCAATTAGATGAAAACAATAAGGAGAAACCCCTCTCCTTTATCTCAAGATCCCTTTCTAAAGCGGAAACAAATTATCATACTCTGGAGTTGGAAGCTCTGGCGATTGTGTTTGCACTGCGCAAATTCCGTAACACCATTTTTGGTTACGAGGTGACTATCATTACCGATAACCAACCTTTGATTCATCTCATCAGACACAAACAACTCTCTGGGAGACTCGAGCGGTGGAATTTATATATCCAACATTTTAATCCTACAATAATTTATAAACAAGGAAAACTGAATGTAGTTCCTGATTACTTAAGCCGAAATCCCCCTCCTCTAACGTACACGCTCACTCAAAACACAATTCTCCCAAAAACAAGCTTTCATCTAACAAAAGAAAACTTTGTGAGAGAACAAAAGGCCTGCGATAGACTGAAAGATCTTTATGATTTTGCCAAGCCTCTGCTCTCTCACAATAAACCTCTTCAGCACCAGGACGTTACGGCTGACACTTTTCCGCACGTCCTCATTGACGATATTTTACATTATGCAACACAAGATGGCACATTCTTACTCCAGGTACCAGACTCAATGATCCATTCTATCATTGAGTTTAACCATGACTCTCTCCCATCTGGACATTGTGGTATTGAGAGAACAGTGTATAGAATCAGGGAAAAGTACATATTTCCTAAACTCTATACTCTGGTGAAAGAGTATTGCACAACTTGTGTCTCATGCCAGAGAGTTAAAGGTAACAAGCCAAAGATTGCTGAAATAAAGAGTTACCCTCTCCCGCTAGAGCCATTCTCAAGACTTCATCTCGATGTGCTGGGCCCTCTACCTACCTGCAAGGAGACTAAGGCCAAGTATATATTGGTGATGAAGGACAGCCTCACAAGATATGTGGAACTCGTCCCTCTCATTCACCACACAGCTAAAGATATAGCACAGGCATTGCTAGAACGAGTTATATGTCGCCATAGTACGCCTGAAGTAGTAGTGTCTGACAGGGCCCCAGAACTAACTTCTACCTTCTTCAAAGAGATTTGCAAGCAGTGGGGTGTAAAAGCAGTAAACATCGTCGTTCGAAGACCAGAAGCTAACGGCCTCTCGGAGAGAGAAATGTTAAAGATTGCAAATATGTCAACTCGAACCACACTGACTGGGGTAAATTAATTCCTTTCACTCAAATAGCAATTAATTCCACATTCAACTCTTCTATAGGTTGTACCCCCCACTTCTTATTGTACACGTACAACAAACGCCTTCCATGGGATCTTCCTAATTACATATCTCCTTTTACTAAAGGATCTGAACCTCAAAAACCTATTCACAGTTACATTCAAGACCTTGCAGAAAGGGCTAATCTCATTCGAGACCAGGCTCGCCAACATCTTCAGCAAGAAACAACAACACAAATGAATAAACAACATAAGAAGGCAACTTCAACTCCGATTAGGGTTGGAGATTATGTGTTTGTAATTGACGTCAAGAAACCAAGGCAAAGTCCGAAATTGTTTTCGAAGTGGACCGGCCCGTTCTTAGTCAAACAGTTAGTCCATTTCAATAAGTTACTTTTGCAATGTTTAAAAACTTCTAAAACTTTTATTGTGCATAGGGACAACATAAAAATCACTAAACTTAGAGCTAATAATATTCCAATTTCTACTACCAAACCAAAGAGTGATCTTGTACCATCTAATAAACCCCCTCCTAATATAGTTCAACAAATTCACCCCCCTCCCCCTACCCCACCAATTCCTAACACCATCTATTTTAAGAGACAACTTCCACCTTCCTTGCAATCACCACAGAGAAATCTCTTACCTCCCCCCCCTCCTTCCCCACCTCAATCTGATTCAACTCCCCTACCTCAAACTTCTCATCATCCACCTCATTCTCCTCCTTCTCCTCCTTCACCATCTTCTCCTTCACCTAATTCTCATCTACCACTTCCTTCAACTTCTCACTCAACTCCCCCATCTCAATCTCATTCACAACCTACCTCCCACGCCCACCTACCAAGCCCAAGGAAAAACTTCTTTTTCTCCCCCTCCCCTCCAAAGAGAATGTCCTTTAAAGGTTTTCCCACCAACATACCCCCTAGATTATCTTTTGATGAATCTCCACCATCACAACCTTCAGCACCTCACATTCAGCCTTCAGCACCTAACATACAGCCTTCAGCATCTCAAAGTCAACCTCCAACACCACCCCCCTTACCACCAAAATATCACTTCAAAGTAGCACATCCGATCCCAACACCACGACCACCACCTCCACCTATCCCACAAGAACCTTTACAACCTCCTCCATCATTCCCACTACCTTCTCCTCAAGACACAATTCCACTCCCTCCATCCACAGCTCGAAATACATCTCCTCCTTCCCCACCGGATAACAGATCTAGAGATCACACCTTCGTGCCAAATTTCCCAATGAGACACACAAACATCCCTCATCCCATGGCTCTAAGGGACAGACAACAAACAACAATAACTAGAGGTGGCATGCGATACTATTTACCACCACAACAAAATATTCCTCGCGGTAGAGGTTTTCCACCAAGACATCACAAGCCATGAATAGTTATTTAGTTTTCTTTTAAAAACTCCCAAGGGGAGAACAATTTATACATTTACACCAATGTATAAATATAAAAACATATTAGGACATTTTAAATATGCATAATAGAAAAAGTTAAACACATTTTTCAAGTAATAAGATACTTATATTTTTTTTTCAACAGCAAACATTACACAATAAACCACCTCTCATAAATTTTTCATATATCTTCTCACAGGAATCATGCATGTAATTTGGTTCTTCTTTCAAATAATATTATCAACTTCCTTTGCTCTGGAAAAAGAAATCAAATATGAAGTACACCCAGGATTCATAGCAAAACGAATAGGACAGATCAAATTCATCACTTCCTATCTAGAAATACACACAGACTTACGGTGCTCACAGGAAATATACCAACAAATACAAAGGGTAGTAAGCAAAAATAATAACTTAACATATATTTATATTCCATATTTGCAAAACCGGTATAGAGTTAGATTTTACCAAGATGAAAATAATACCTCCCCAGAATTAGGGTATATAACAAGGTTATTGGACGAAAGTCAAAAGAAATTCTTAGCTTTGTCAAAAGATCCCTGGGTTCTTTCTCATGTAAAAACTCAGCCTTCAGCACACCCCAGGAAAATCAAAAGAGGTCTTATGGACATAGGCGGGTCAGCTTTGCAATACCTATTTGGAACCGCCACCATGAATGATATCCAAAAGCTCAAAACAAGAATAGATATGTTACAAGATACACGAACCCACTTGTATAATTTAAAAGAACAAATTCATAATAATACCAACACCTTAACAGCCATAACAGATAACCTAACAATCATCTCAAAGTACGTAAATTCATCAATTTCTTCAATAGAGCTTCAACAAGAGCTCTTAAAATTAAACATTTACCTCAACTTAGAAAAGACCATCTCAGATAATATATATAATCTTATTAGGACAGTTCAGAACATCTGGGAAAACGCCAAAACACATAACACTCCTCTAAATCTGTATTCATATGACATCATACTTGAACTTATTCAAAACAGCAGCCAAACTCTACATCACCAACCAATACTTCCTCTCAACCGTGAAACTTTCTACCAATTTCTTACTTTCTCCTGGTCATTTATTCAAGGAAATCACCCCTATATACTATCTACCATCATACCCTTCTCCGAAGAAACCCCTTATGAAGCTTTCAACATCATTCCATTTCCAACATCTTTCAATGACACTTATTCTAGAATCATACTGCATAACCCCTATCCATATTACTTTTTAAACCATAAAACATTAAAATTTACCTACAGCACAAGTCTTTCAGAAGATATTTGCAAGCACTCAAACGATAATTACATTTGCTTTCCTTCAAATCTTATACATCAAATAGATTATCAAGATTGTATCTTGTCAGCCATACTTTCTAAACCCAACACTACATTCTGTAATTATAATATCTACCCTTACCAGTTACCTTACACTCTTAAAGTTGGAAACTATACTTTAATCTCCTTTCCTTCTCCTATAACCGCTTCTATCTCTTGCCCTATGAAACAGCCAAATTTAGGCACTGGTGCATTATTCTCCCTCTTCCAAGGATGCACCCTGGTATCTGAAAAGTACTCTTTCAAATACCCTCCACACTCCTCCTTGCAGACCAACTGGCTTTCAAGAGCTCAGTTTCTGGAACACCTAGAGACATCTCATGACTTCCTTCCAAATATAAGTTCTTTCACTTCAAAGTTGAAACTAAAATCTATTCATCCACATTGGGACTCTTCGTTAGATAACATAAACAAAACTTTACGGACCCAGGAATTAATCAACATTCATTCATTTTCCATATCTGGTTTTTCCATTTTTATTGCTATTCTCTGTACGGTAGGAATCTACTACTTTTATATAAAACTCCGTCCAATTCAGTCCGCTCCTGCAACTTCTCCGGCAGCTCCTTCGGTAGTACCGAGCATCCAGCATATCGTCCTTCAAAGAGCTCCATTACCAGAACCTAAAACAACTCCACCAGTGTATCCCGAAATAGAGCAAGTCTACTCAAACCCTTCTGCCAAAATCGTTTAAGACAGTAAATTTTTTTCTGGCAAGAACTCTATACAAAAGATAACATTTTGTATAGAAAGTTGTTTTTAAAAACCCATGCTTTCTTTCAAAACAGTCCTGGCTCTTTATTTTTTTGACAAATAAAAATTAAGAGTAGATCAAAACATACCCCCTACACTTTTTGTCTTCCCAATTTTTCGATTGGTCAGTAACACCGATGGCTGGGTAACCACCTCTTTACATATCCCTATTACTATCCCAGGAAAAACCCTGCAAAAAGTTTCCAGATTTCACCTGTTTTTACAATAAATATTCCTAGTACTTTTGCTCGGCGTAGTTTGACGATTTCTATATCTTTCGTAATTTCTACTTGAAATATTCTTTGTACTTTAAAACCCATTGAAAGTTGTTTTCACTAAAATTTTTGCAAGGAAATTTAACGAACTATTTCCCCAAGAAAACTTTTCGCGGGAGTTGGCCCCAACTGAAATACAATCCCTCCCGCTCCTCCTTTCTCTTTGTTCGGCAAATCGCTACAAGCATCATTTTTGTATTTGAGATATGGTGAACTGTTGCGCTGCTCTAAAATTCCGATTTGATCAAATTTCTGTTCTGGTAAGCAAACCACGTTTCTTTTTTTTCTTTTAATTTTTTCTTTTTGGTTTTACTAATAGCGTTAAAGATTTGCTAAAAACATATTAGGCTCTGATTTTTTTTTTTCTTTTTATGTGTAGCGGCAGTGAATTAAAGCCTATATACCGTATAGAACTCCTTGGGTAGTGACGATCGGGACCCAAGTGATTAGTCTTACTTTTAGTATATTTTATTAATTTAATTACTTACTACTTGAAATAAACTTTCACCAAAGTTTTATTTGCAAGTAGAGACCCCTCTGGTCGCACGGGCTACATAGTTCTAGCTCCGTCTGACCGGTTGGTATTTTTCCAAAATTTTTAATTTTTAATAATTTGAAGTACCCTTTAACTTGAAATAAGCTTTCACCAAAGTTTTATTTGCAAGTAGAGACCCCTCTGGTCGCACGGGCTACATAGTTCTAGCTCCCTCTATCCGGTTGGTATTTTCCAAAATTTTTAATTTTAATAATTTAATTACTTACTACTTGAAATAAACTTTCACCAAAGTTTTATTTGCAAGTAGAGACCCCTCTGGTCGCACGGGCTACATAGTTCTAGCTCCGTCTATCCGGTTGGTATTTTCCAAAATTTTTAATTTTTAATAATTTAATTACTTACTACTTGAAATAAACTTTCACCAAAGTTTTATTTGCAAGTAGAGACCCCTCTGGTCGCACGGGCTACATAGTTCTAGCTCCCTCTGACCGGTTGGTATTTTCCAAAATTTTTAATTTTTAATAATTTAATTACTTACTACTTGAAATAAACTTTCACCAAAGTTTTATTTGCAAGTAGAGACCCCTCTGGTCGCACGGGCTACATAGTTCTAGCTCCGTCTGACCGGTTGGTATTTTCCAAAATTTTTAATTTTTAATAATTTAATTACTTACTACTTGAAATAAACTTTCACCAAAGTTTTATTTGCAAGTAGAGACCCCTCTGGTCGCACGGGCTACATAGTTCTAGCTCCGTCTATCCGGTTGGTATTTTCCAAAATTTTTAATTTTTAATAATTTAATTACTTACTACTTGAAATAAACTTTCACCAAAGTTTTATTTGCAAGTAGAGACCCCTCTGGTCGCACGGGCTACATAGTTCTAGCTCCCTCTATCCGGTTGGTATTTTCCAAAATTTTTAATTTTAATTTAATTACTTACTACTTGAAATAAACTTTCACCAAAGTTTTATTTGCAAGTAGAGACCCCTCTGGTCGCACGGGCTACATAGTTCTAGCTCCCTCTATCCGGTTGGTGTTTGCCAAAACTAGTTTTAAATTATTATTATTATTATCGAGAAAAGAGAGAGACATTTTTTTTTATTTATTGTTATTATCATTATTATCGAGAAAAGAGTGAGACATTTTTTTCTATTTATTATTATTATCATTATTATCGAGAAAAGAGAAAGCTGTAAAGATTGTAAAACTACATTTCATTATTATTATTATTATTATCGAGAAAAGAGTGAGACATTTTTTTCTATTTATTATTATTATCATTATTATCGAGAAAAGAGAAAGCTGTAAAGATTGTAAAACTACATTTCATTATTATCGAGAAAAGAGAAAGCTGTAAAGATTGTAAAACTAACATTCATTATTATTATTATTATTATCGAAAAGAGAGACATTTTTTTCTATTTATTATTATTATTATTATTACTATCTTTATTATCATTATAGTTGGAAAGTCGGTAAAACTATATTTTTATTATTATTAATATTATATTTATTATTATTTTGATAATAAGATTATTATTATTATTTCTTTTATTTTTATTATTATTATTATGTTGATTGTTATTATTTTGCTAAGCTTCATTATTTTTATTATTATTAATTGATACATTAAAATTTCGCTCCCAGATGCACCTGCTGTTTTTATTATTTGAAATCTTTTTTTTTTTTTAGCTAAATAACTTTGATAATCCAAATTTCTATTTATTAATGAAACTTCAATACTAGTCTCATTTTTAAATGAAAGTATTATCCATACTCTTAATTTTAACATTTCTAACGAGATTTTTGATATTAGACCTATTAGATAAAATAGTTAAAATTTATATTATGGTTATTTGCATTTTTAGAATTTGAAACTACTGCTCATCGTATAGAATTTCATCTTATTCAATATACCTTGGATAATGTTTTGTCTCAGTCTTGCACGCATTAAAGTTCAGTCTTGTTAATGTACTCACTATGTAAAATTTGTTTTTATTTTTCTTTTTTTGTATGTTCTTATATTAATTACATAATTTGTATTTTAGGCAACCGACCTGTGGGATGAAATAAATATTGTAAGATACGATTGTTTCCGTTCGCGCCCTGTAAAGAAAAGGCATCAGATTATATAAGCACAGCAATCCGCTGTGAAATATATATATATATATATATATATATATATATATATATATATATATATATATATATATATATATATATATATATATATATATATTTCTTTGTAATTCTACTGCTAACTCACTGTATATATATATATATATATATATATATATATATATATTATATATATATATATATATATATATATGTATAATGTATATATATATATATATTATATATATATTTTTGTATATATATATATATAAATATATATATATATATATATATATATATAACTATATATATATATATATAGCAAGATTTACTTACACCCAGATTTACTTACACTCACACAGATTTACTTACACTCACACACAGATTTGCCACACACAAGTTTGCCCACACACCCACAGTACACACACCCGGTCACACCACCACACCCCAAACATACACACACACACACACACACACACACACACACACACACACACACACACACACACACACACACACACACACACTCACACCCCATACATACATTCACTATGACACTTACACTCCCCCATAGACACGCACATACACACACACACACGTACAAACACACTGCAAACCCCTTTGGTCTTCCATGGGTCAATTTTAGTAACCTAATTTTTGGTCATCCTAATTTTTCAGCGGCCTATTTTTCGACCAACCCGCTGGTCTCCCCAGGGGAGCATAGATTTGAGAGCCCAAATTTTTCCGGTCAACCCTTTTTGTATTCCAAGGAATTTTAATTTTGACGTGTATCTTTTTTTCGACCTTAATGAATTTTTGATGACTCAGATTTATTGATGGTTCAACTTTGATGGTTCCCAATCACCGTAAGTATCTAGGGATGTTCTATTAATGTTCTGTAGGTATTAGATGAGTGCCAGGTGAGTGCCAAGTGAGTGCCAATGAGTGCCAATGAGTGCCAGGTGAGTGCCACATAGTGCCAACTGGAGTGCCACATAGTGCCAACTGAGTGCCACATAGTGCCAGCTGAGTGCCACTTTTTTTCAAGCCTTTTCTAGCCTCCCCTGAGCTTAGAATAGCCCTAATATGGTTGTCTACCCCTAGGTTATAAGGTATGAGAATTCGATTGGGTATATTATAAGCTGCTAGGATGCTTCCTACTATGGAGTTAGTCTTTTTCTATCACTTATAGCCTATATATATATATACATATATATATATATATATACTATATACTATCTATATATATATATACATATATATATATATATACTACTACTACTCTTCTCATATATATAGCCTGTATATATCTCATATTACCACCTACACACACACTATGACACTTATACACACATTCAATTTGACCTTATACACACTATGAGCACTTATAAGCACCACTCTCCATGAACACTTACACTGCCTTGCCACGCACCTCCATACCGCGGGCACTGCACTTACATACACACTATGACACTTATAAGCGCTTACACTAGCCATAGACACTTACACTAGCCCATATACACTTACACTCACACACACACAGATACACTTACACTTACACTCACACACTCGATATTTTGATGCCTCAACTTTGATGCCTCAACTTTGATGCCTCAGCATTGATGCCTCAGCATTGATGCCTCAGCATTGATGCCTCAACTTTGATGGATTGATAATCTTTGGTGCATTTTTCGCCTACGCCACATCATAGAACAGAGTTAATATTAATGTCTTCCCCTAGATCATAAGCTAACCACCAGGGCGCAGTGTGCACCCTCCGCGCAAAGACAGCCAGCCCAGCCGCGTTCCCGCCGCCGTGTACCCGCCCGCCGCGTGCGCCCGCAGGCGCAGTATTTCCGCGTACCCGCCCGCCGCGTGTGCCCGCAGGCACAATATTCCCGCGCGAATGAAAAATATATATACTATGAGTCATTCATTTTTATTTCATACTTAAACATTTTTATTAAAAACATTTTCGCGAACCTAAAACTGTAACTCATTACAGACCTATTATTTAACACATATATTTATTAACATTATTTTTTCTTTTATATTTTTACTTAATACTTTTTAATTTATAAATTTTTAAAAATTGTATGTAAGAAGAAAAAAAGCCAGAGTGTCTGATATATAAACATTTTATTTTACTACAATTGTACGAAATTTTACTAAAAACATATACTTTACATACCTTAAAGCAGTAAATCAGTAAATCAATAGAGGTGTTACCTAGCAACAAAGGGCTTAGTATGCTTTTGTTTTACTGCTTTACTGCTTTAACTCATGTTTTACTGCTTTAACTCATGTTTTACTGCTTTAACTCATATGTTTTACTGCTTTAACTCATATATTTATTAACATTACATACCTTAAAGCAGTAAATCAGTAAATCAATAGAGGTGTTACCTAGCAACAAGGGATTAGTATGCTTGTTTGCACTACTGCTTTAACTCATATGTTTTACTGCTTTACTGCTTTAACTCCTATGTTTTACTGCTTTAACTCATATGTTTTATTGCTTTACTGTTTTAACTCATATGCTTTACTGCTTTAACTCATATATTTATTAACATTATGTTTTAATACTTTTTATTTTATTATTTTTATTATTATTATTTTATTTTTATTTTTATTATTTTTATTATTATTTTTATTTTATTATTATTTTTATTATTATTTTTATTTTTATTTTTATTATTATACTTAGTGTTATTTACTTCATGCCTATTGTTATTATTATTTAACACACACACACACACACACACACACACACACACACACACACACACACACACACACACACACACACACTTAAACATATCAAATAAGTTCTTTTGTAGGAACATAATTTATTAAAACATTTTATGTTTTAATTAAACACGTACATTTATATTACTCATTCAATTATAACTAAAATTATTTCAAAGTTTCTTAAAACTTCTATAATAAATCAATCATTATCTTTGAACAAAGAATTTATTATTAACTGTTAATACTTTCTGTTTATAACTATCAAGTTTTAAAATAATTTTTACTAAAATTTTATGAAATTTTATTAAAAACATATATTTTACGTACCTTAAAGCAATAAATCAGTAAATCAGTAAGGCCAGCCCCTAGCACCCCTCTACACCAAGCTATGCCACGTTTTGTTCTATTGACTTACTGCTTTACATCATCTTTAGCCATGTAATAAGTATAAAATAACAAAATAAGTTCTTCTCTGCTAGCGTAACATGTATTTTATTAAAATCATTCTAGGTTTTTATTTAAAAATAACAATTATTCACTTACATTTATATTATTCGCTCGATGTTAACTAAAAATATTTCAAAGTTTTTTAAATAATTCGGATTTTCTTTATTATTATTATTATTATCTATGTACATTGACAATCCATCACGAGAAAACACAACAACCCGCACTCCTTACAGATACGAAACTGACCTCTCTCTGTAAAATGTGTTGAAATAACTACCTTAGGCCTAAATTTAGGATAATCTTTTTTGTATCCCGGGGCGATAGGCCTAATTCCAGGTCAAAATATATTTCAAACTGACCTTTTTCTGTAAAATGTGGTGCAATAACTACGTTAGGCCTAAATTTAGGCCTAAATTTAGGATAAACCTTTTTGTATCCCAGGCTGATTTAAGCCTAATACCAGGTCAAAAGGTAATTCCAGTATAGACAAGAATCATTGTTATTATTATTTTTATAAATATATTTCAAACTGAAACATGCTGGATCGGTAAGATCCTTTAAGCAGGTAAGAAAGAAATGTTTTCCTTACTTGTGATTGGACGAGTAATCACTTAGCATCTCTATATGACCTCGTATGTGATTGGTCAAGAATTATTTTATCGTCTTTTTGGTTTTAAGGTATGTAAAAACATGTTTCCATATACAAGACACCTGTGATTGGATACTGAAAATTAACTTTGTTCTTTAAACTTGTATTTGAGCAGGTGTGTTTTATTATCTTTTAGACCCAAACTCATTTTAAAATCATAGTCATTTTAGCTGTTAAGCGGTGCACAAGTTATCTGATTTGTATAAAAAGTGTTTTATTTTTACTAAGTGTATATCATATTTATAATAAATACTTACATTGAGGAATAATTATTAATTTCACTAGAATAGATTATAATTAATTCACTAGATTTATAGTAGATCACGTGAAGCAAAACGCAAGAGCGCCCGCAAGCGCGACCCAGTGCGGAACAGCCGCATGAACCCGCCGGCGTAATATTACTACGCGGTCGCGAAAATATGGAGCGTTGTATTTCAAAGTGGTAGGGCATACATCCTAGAGGATGATATCTTTTGGACACCGTCCCATTCAGTATGTATAATATTAGTTAGTTTGTGTACTGTATCAATGCATATTTACGAATATTATAACATATGTTCAAGCGCATTAGTTTATTTAAAATCCTGGTATATCAGTGTTTATTAAAAACCAAGTGAGATATTCTCGATGGTTGCCGAATGCATACAACAGCTGATATAGAAGAGGTATGAACTTACATACTTCGATGTAATTTTGAAGTATAATAATATGATACCAATACTGGAAGTCCATAAAGAGAAATTACGGTTTGTACAAGGAGGGGAAGTTTATTATGCATGTACACGCATTGTGTATTTAACTAATATAGTAATATAGTAATAATATTTTAGAATAAACAACTTTTTTTCATAACTTATACATAGAGAAGATTAAAACCGTAAAGACATACCTTGAAAAGGGAGGGTATGGGACAACTTCTATACATTAACTCTACGTCCTATGTAGGTGTAGCTTTAAGGCATATAAAACTTGTTTTACATTCCTTAAAGTAATAAGATCTTAAAGGCATACCACAAAGAGGAACATAGCCAACGTCACATCCGGACTATTTGTTCTATTTCCCTCAAGGAATTATAACTTTAGGATAAATAAAACAAACTGTTTTTCTACAAAACAAAATGTTCATTTCAAAACTAAATGTTTTTCAAGAAACTTTACCAATGACATGGTATTTACTATAAATAAAATTAAAAATGTTCAAGTAAGAAATAAAATGGACGGCTCATAATCAGGGTTGCGGAGTCGGAGTCGGAGTCGGAGTCGCGGAGTCGGGGAGTCGGTAGGTTTTGAAGAGGGTGGAGTCGGAGTCGGGGTCGGTAAATTTTGAAGGGGGTGGAGTCGGAGGAAGAGGTCGGAGTCGGTAATTTTGAAGGTCGGAGTCGGAGTCGGAGTCGGAGTCGGGTCGGTAACTTCAAGATAGAGTTGGAGTCGGAAAATTTTAAACTGACAAAGTTATAAATTGTGACTCTGTGAATGACTTCAATCACTTCATGCAAGTTTATTGACTTTCGACTTCCACATCACAAAATGCAATTGCAAACTTCGAAGATTTTTAACCAGCACCTTATGTTTCAATTTGGATTATATTCTAATAAATTCAACCTTCAACCTTATACCATCTTATACCATCTATATTTAAGATACTGAAGGAATAAAAGACTCCATGGTACGAAGAGAAATTTCTCTCATTGACAATGATATTATACTAGCTGTTTATATTGATCAATCTACAGGGTGAAAGCAACAGAGAGAGAACAACAATAAAAGTAAATCTGCACTTTGTGTGGCCATTTGAATTAAAAGGAGTTGCAGGAAGTTCAAGAAAAAAAAAAAGGATACATCTAAGCATATTGTAAGTGATGAAACTACAACTATCTCCGTTACTACCTTCTCAAGTCATTCTTCAGAAAGTTCAGAAGATTAGTATGAAAAGCTTCTAGATATTGAAGAGCTTATTCGAAAGCGTCGATTGGCTCAAGAAAAAGGTCAAGGTCCTTCCTAATCCTTGTACACAATATTCCATAACTTTAAATAAAATTTCTTTGCTGCACTGAAAGAAGTTGAAAAATTTTATGTAACTTCGAAGAGTATCAAGACATTGTACAAGAAGCTGAAATTGCTGTTACTGCTCTACCTCCAACGCAAGTTAGCGTGGAACTGCTTTTTCTGCTTTTCGCATTATAAAATCAGACCAAAGAGGAAAAATGAAGGAGAACCTGGCAGATGCTATTCTATTTTTAAGAACTAATCATTCAATGAGTAGATGATATTAGATGTAAGTTCATGTAACTAAGTAATGTAGTAGTTTATATATATATATATATATATATATATATATATAAAATATATTTTTTTATATATATATATATATATATATATATATATATATATATAATATATATATATATATATATATATATATATATATATATATATATATACCGTAGGCCCCTTCCCTAAATTATATATTGTCAAAATTTTTGGATGGCTTAAGTCTCTTAATTATAATTTTTAATAAGAATAAAAATAATAGTTAATCAAAGCAAATTAAGAGTATATGTTTTATTAATAGAAATGAGGAAACATATTTGTAGTTGGTGAAGATTTCTTAGTTGACGTCCCTCTTGCTTCACCTCTCTCTTGCGCCTATATATATATATATATATATATATATATATATATATATATATATATATATATATATATATATATATATATATATATATATATATATTTTTTTTTTATTCAAAAATGCTTTTCTTTATTTTCTCTCTTTTCCTCTCCCAGGAAGGATTCTTCATCCTGTCAAGCCCACGCAAGCATCTTTCTCCAGACGTCCCTCTCCTGCACTATTTCCTCACATAGCAGCTCTCATGTTTGGTAGCTGACATCTTTCCAGAGAGTCCTCCACCGATTCCACCCATCACTTCTGGTCTTCCCCTTGGTCCTCTGCCCTCTGGTGTCCATTCCCATCTTTTTTTCGGCATTCTCTCCTGCTCCATCCTCTCCAGATGTCCCCACCATCTCAATCTCCCCACATCCATCTTCAGTGTCATCTTCTTCACACCTATATCTTCTCTAATAACTTCATTTCTTATTCTGTCTCTCTTACTCTTTCCAATCATAGTTCTTAATATTCTCATCTCCGCCGCTTGTATTCTACTCTCCTCTCTTCTCATTGTTGTCCATTTTCCGCTCCGTACAGCAGTGTGGGAGTCAGTATGCTGTTAAAAATCACTTTTTAACCTCTATTCCGATGTTTCTATCTTTCATCATGGGGTATACCGCTTTCATAACTAATCCATACTTTTCCATTCTTCGCGTAATCTCTTCTCCACTTCCTCCCATTCTGTTAAAACACCTCCGAGATAATTGCAAGTATTTACCGCCTTCACCTCTCCTCTCTCACCATCATTCTCATCCCCTCCCCTCGGCTGCCAGTTGCTACCTGTTTATATCTCTGTCTTCATCTC
The DNA here is from genome assembly GCA_015478945.1 of Trachelipus rathkii. NCBI lineage: Eukaryota > Metazoa > Arthropoda > Malacostraca > Isopoda > Trachelipodidae > Trachelipus > Trachelipus rathkii. Next base: position 21,530 of record JABUQX010145336.1, read on the forward strand.
TCTTCCTCAACTCCTCCGCAAAACAACTCACACTGGCACAAGTCGCTCTCTCCTCTGCAGCTCCAACATGCAGATCGTCCGCACTTATGCCATTATGTCCCCTTCAAATTTTCCCAGTCATAGGGAACATGATACAAGTCTATAAAATATTTACCACGGACAGTTTTTCTAGGGGACGTGTAACCTTGATTCATTCTGTAATAGTGTTTAAAATTTTTTGAATGGTTCCCTAGGAAGTTTGTTGAGAGTGTGACTCACTTGCAGCAGTAAAGAAAGGATTGAATGGGTATATGGATTGTTTGGTATCATATAGTATATTTTGACGTAGCCAAAGTGGCGGTTTTTTAGCTAGTCATTAAAATAAACTGCATGTTGTAGCTACCAGTATCACAATAAACTTATTAAAGCTTGTATTGTGGTTAGCATGAACCTTAACTAAAGATTTTACTTTTGGTAGTAGTTGGCGTATATATTATATTGACCTTTGTTTAGGAAATTGACAGGCCTTAGGGTGTGGTGTAGGTTGTGTTTGTCGCATGGGCATGCATTTGATAAATATTTAGTTGACTGGGACAGTCTCGATAGGTCCATGTTGCCTCTAACTGGTTCTTTGTTTCCTTATCTCTATCTGAGGTAATACTACGAACTTTGATATAAATATTAACTTTCTGATTGGACAACGATATGATGGTGTAAAAGCAATGAAGAAATGTTTTAGAGGTGTTTAAGCTGTCGAAAATATCCAGCGGCGTTAGATGTTCATCACTGTTCACATTCATGTGAAGTACAACTCATTAAAAACTTTATGGCACATCGAATGCAACTATATGCTATTTTAGATTGCCAAGGCCGACTACTATTTTAAAAGAAAAAAAAAGAAAAGATTTTCCCAGACACAAAATGGACAAAACTCTCACGAATGGGCGACACAAGGTAGGTGGAAAATTTCGATGGATTGTTACGACCTAATGAAATTTTTAAAGCATTGTTGAAGCTTAAGAGGAGCTTCTGGATAAAAAACTTAGATCTTTTCAAGTCTTTAAGCAAAAGCAAATTTGCTATAAGTTTATTTATTTATGTCTTTAACTTTATTCTCAAACACTCTTTCATTATGTATTACATTGCATTCTCCATAATTAGTGACAGCAACTGCTCTTAATCATATTGAAAATGTGATGTTTTGTTTAGAAGGGTTTTCAAGCAAACATCAACAAAACATTTTCAAACATTTTGGAAGTTGCAACAGAACTTCTGCTTTCTGATAATGAAGAAATTATAATGCTTCTTGTGAGAATCAATTTAAAATGAAAAGATATAGAGCAATTACAATTTATATTCTTGATGATTTTTCAAACCAGTTAGAGAGCAAGTTCGCGAATCAAAGATCCATACTTACTAATCTTTATAAAGTTACTTATTCCATCGACATCTATCAAAATTTTGCTAATTTTGGAAATAAATTTGATATGTGCAGTCATATTTAGATTGTTAAGGATTTTATCATTACCTCACTCAAAAAGTGTGAAATCCAAAACAATATTTCACTACTCTGAAAAGGCTCAAAGCAAACTTTTTCAATTCTACATGAGAAGAAAATCTAGCAGAACTGGTTTTAATGAGTGTTCATCATAGCTTCACAATATAAACGAAGGAAGTTATCAATCATTTTTCTGTTAAGAGATCAAAATTAAGAATTTTTTATATGAATAAAATTATTTTTTTTTTTTTTTTCAAATTATTATTAATGTTCCATTATTTTATTCCCTTTTATTGAAGTAATATATATATATATATATATATATATATATATATTATATATATATATATATATATATATATGTATATATGTAATATGTATGTAATAATAATAATAATAACAATATATAACCAATATTAACAATATATTAATAATATGTATATGGGTAATATAATATAATAATATATATATATATAATAATAACCAATAATATATATAATAAAACTTTAAATTAATAATGTATATATATATAATAATATATAATAATATATATATATATAATAATAATAATAATATAATATATATATATATATATATAATAATAATATATATATATTCTTGATCTAGAACCCTTAATGATAGTAATACTAATAATATGTATATATATGTAATAATAATAATAACAATATAATAATATGTATATATATATATATATATATATATATATATATAATATATATATATAACAACATATATATATATATATATATATATATATATATATATATATATTCTTAATCTAAAACACCCCGAAATTTTTTTTTTGCTACTGCTATATATATATATATATATATATATATATATATATATATATATATATATATATATATATATATATATATATATATATATATATATATAAAATAACATACTCTAATACACACTTTATGTAATAACTCTGCTATATATATATATATCATCCGCCCACCTTCTCCTAGGACTGGGGGTTGGGTTAGCGAGAACATGCACCAGAAACAGAAAAGAAGTAGAAGAATATGACGAAAGTCGAAAAGAAAGCCCAGCCTTACCGCCCCCTTTATACCTTTTAGTGAGAACTCGTCACATTCAGAAAACCACCTTAAGAGCTTCACGGGACAGCGACGGACCCTCACTATGGCATCTCGTCAATGTGGGGTTACCATTTGTAGGTGGTGGCCACAACAATACCCCCTCACCAAACCCCACCATTCACCACTATTATGCACCTTTCTTTTCGCCTCTGCCAAACTCACATTTCTCTTCTCCAGGCATTTCTTTACTGACTCAATTCACTTTTTCCTTGGTCTCCCAGCCGTTCGATTCCCAGCACACTCACCACTATACATCCGCTTAACCAACCGACTATCATCCATCCTTTCCACATGATGAAACCATCTCAACGTACTTTCATTTATTCTCTAATTTACCCCACACCACACATTCTCTAATACGTTCATTTCTCATTTTATCAATTCTTCTCACACCTAACACTCCCCTAAGATTGTCCATCTGAACCCATTTTACTTTAGATCTATCCCTCTTATTCCAAACCATAGTCTCACTACTATGCATTAACACAGGTAACAGCATACTCTCATATATATATATATATATATATATATCATATATATTGTATATATCTTATATAATATATATATATATGATAATATAATAATATATGCTAATATATATATATATGTATGTATATGTATATTTATATGTATATATAATATGTATGCTAAACCAACTTGCTGTAACCCAACCAGCAGCAATATATGTATGTATAATAATATATATAATAATAATAATAATAACTCTTTATATAACTCTATATATATATATATACATACAATTATAATAATAGTAATAATAACATATATATATATATAATAATAATATATATATAATAAATTAATAAATAAAAAAAATAATAATAATATTTAAATATAAAAATATAATATAATATATATATGTATATATATGTAATATATCTTCTTCATATGTATTCTGTATATGTATATATATATATATATATGCTGCTATCTCTTATAACATATATATATATATATTTATATATATATATATATATATATATATATATATATATATATATATATATATATATATATATATATATATATATATATATATATATATATATATATATATAATTTTTCATATAGATAATTTTCTAGAGGGTGGGTCGGGTCGAGTCGGAGTCGGAGTCGGTAATTTTCAAAGGGTGGAGTCGGAGTCGGAGTCGGTCGGAGTCGGTAATTTTAAAGAGGTCGGACTCTACCAGTGAAATGGTATTTTCTATAAATAAAATTAAAAATGTTCAAGTAAGAAATAAAATGGACGACTCATAATATAGGAAGCGGTATATTTGAAAATACAAAAATGATGTAATGAAAGTTTACAACGGCATATCATAAAGAAAATATTTTCGCGACCGCGTAGTAATATTACGCCGGCGGGTTCATGCGGCTGTTCCGCACCGGTTCATTTTTACTAAGTGTATATCATATTTATAATAAATACTTACATTGAGGAATAATTATTATCTATTCTAGTGAAATTAATAATTATTCCTCAATGTAAGTATTTATTATAAATATGATATACACTTAGTAAAAATAAAACACTTTTAATACAAATCAGATAACTTGTGCACCGCTTAACAGCTAAAATGACTATGATTTTAAAATGAGTTTGGGTCTAAAAAATAATAAAACACACCTGCTCAAATACAAGTTTAAAGAACAAAGTTAATTTTCATCCAATCACAGGTAAGGCTCAGGATATGAAAAAACATGTTTTTACATACCTTAAAACCAAAAAAGCGATAAAATAATTCTCGACCAATCACATACGAGGTCATATAGAGATAAGGATTACTCCGTCCACTCACAAGAAAGGAAAACATTTCCTTCTTACCTGCTTAAAGGATCTTACCGATCCAGCATGTTTCAGTTTGAAATATATTTATAAAAATAATAATAACAATGATTCTTGTCTATACTGGAATTACCTTTTGACCTGGTATTAGGCTTAAATCAGCCTGGGATACAAAAAGGCTTATCCTAAATTTAGGCCTAACGTAGTTATTGCACCACATTTTACAGAAAAAAGGTCAGTTAATATATTTTGACCGGGAATTAGGCCTAAATCGCCCAGGGGTAAAAAGGATTATCCTAAATTAGGCCTAAAGTAGTTATTTCAACACATTTACAGAGAGGTCAGTTTCGTATCTGTAAGGAATGCGCGTTGTTGTTTTTTCTCGTGTTGGATTGTCAATGTACATAGATAATAATAATAATAAAGAAAATCCGAATTATTTAAAAAAACTTTGAAATATTTTTATTAACATAGAGCGAATAAATGATATTAAAATAAAGTGAATAATTGTTATTTTTAAATAAAAACCTAGAATGATTTTAATAAAATACATGTTATGTTAGCAGAGAAGAACTTATTTTGTTATTTTTATACTTATTACATGGCTAAAGGATGTAAAGCAGTAAGTCAATAGAACAAAACGTGGCATAGCTTGGTGTAGAGGGGTGCTAAGGGCTGGCCTTACTGATTTACTGATTTATTGCTTTAAGGTATGTAAAATATATGAAACTTTAATAAAATTTCATAAAATTTTACTAAAAGTTATTTTAAAACTTGGTAGTTATAAACAGAAAGTATTAACAGTTAATAATAATTAATTCTTTGTTCAAAGATAATGATTGATTTATTATAGAAGTTTTAAATTTAAATAATTTTAGTTATAATTGAATGATTAATATAACGTGTTTATTTAAAACATAAAATGTTTTAATAAATTA
>JABUQX010145338.1:0-5000 GCA_015478945.1 Trachelipus rathkii
ATCAAGTACTTCGTTCGATCTAGTTGTTTAACCGTTTTCGCATTATCGTTGGACTTTCAATTTCCTTGTTTAATTTAAATTGTCTTATGAATGCTTAATATTAGTATTTTGGCTCAAAAAATATGAGGGCATTAATATTAATAATGTAAATACTATATAAACAAAAAATTAAGATTTCGATAAAAAAAAAAAAAGGAAAAATGGATTTTATTTTTTCTTTTTTATTTAAAAAGAAAAAAATTATTTTTCAATCCTAGTGGAGAGGTGTATGAAGGTGCGTGCGTTTGTTTGTCCCGCATAAGTAAAAGAGAATAATAATGATGTATAAAATACAGATATATTTTTATCTAAAGATGTAGTACAAGAGATAGTTTTGCAATTGTATCTGTTCACACTTAAAAGCACCTCAAGCATCTTTACGAAACGAAAGTATCATTATAAAATAATAATCTAAAAAAAAATTCCAAGACTCACTTCAAATACAACTCCAAATCATCACGAATAATAATATAGGTATTATTTAAAAAAAATAAAAAATAAAATAAATTGGGAACATACTCAAATATATTATTCAGTGAAATTGAAAACCCGAAAAATAAATGAATTTTATATATATATATATATATATATATACAGCAACAACAACAACATAACATAACAACATGAAATAATCTTAATATATATATATATATACCTTATATATATATATATATATATATATATATATATATATAACAATATAACCTTAACAACATCACCTGACGCTCAACATAACATAACAGCTTAATATGCCTTATATAACCAACATATGCTGTAAACACCGAAAAATATATGCAACTGTTATATATATATATATATTATATATATATATATATATGCGATGATATGAGTTGTGGTTTGACATCAAAATGATCATCAAAATATCAGCTGAGCAGCATATCCCATGTGAAAAATCTGGCAAATCTGCCCAATAGATTTCTGATGAAACCATCGAGATCTCAGACAGGAGAAGAAAGGCATAAGTATCTGGAAAAGGGAGTGAACAAAATAGTGTGAACACTTTGTTTCAGAGAGGAGCGAGGAGAGATAAAGAAAATTACTGAAATAAACGGTGTAGAAGGTTGGAAGAAGATAACAGAAAAGGATATACGAGAGAAATGTTCACTCATAGAAAGAAGACAAGAACACCTTTATTGATACGTAAATCTATGATACGCGAAGAAAATGGTGAGGAGCTGCATGACCAACGAGCGATACGAGAAAGATGGCTCACTTACACTCAACAACTGTATGAGAGTGCAGATCACGGACTACCAATGCCAGATGAGTCGCTGGAGCTAGAACCTGACATTATTGATGATGAAGTTCCATTTGCCATTAAGCAGTTAGCAAAGGAAAAGGCACTGGGAATAGATGGAATTCCAGCTCAGCTTTTGAAACTGGTGCTCACCGCAGCATTGGCGGCTCTGTGTCTGCGCATTTGAAGAACATGTCAGTGGCCAGATTAGTGGAACAAGTCGTTCTTTGTACAATACCAAAAAAATAGCAACGCAAAGGATTGCTCCAACTATCGTCCCATCGCCTTGATATCACATGCCAACAAGCTTTTAACAAAGATCATTCAACTGCACCTGAGGATTATCATAGATAGAGAAATGCCAGATGTTTAGGCTGGTTTCCGGAGTGGCAGAGGTACTAGAGACCACATCGCCAATCTAAGGTAGGTTATTGGGATGTCACGAGAATTTTGCAAGCCCTTTACATGTGATTTATTGATTATAAGGAGGCCTTCGATTGTATTGAGCACGAAAAGTTGTGGACATGTCTCCAAGAAATGGAAACACCTAGTCACCGTGTACGGCTTATCCGATCACTTTACATGGACCAGGAAGCCGTAGTAATAACTTTAAGCGTTGATAAGGATTGATTAAAAAACGGGAAAAGTAGTGATACAGGCCTGTATTCTACCACCTCAGCTTTTCAACCTATATGCCGATGCAATCATGAGAAAGGCAATACCAGAAGACATCTGTATTGAAATGAAGATTGGTGGTAGGAACATCAGCAACTTTTGATACGCTGATGATTCAGCCCTATTAGCAGAAAGCAAGCAAGATTTGGAACGACTTCTTTTGAAAGTCAAAGAACAAAGAGAGAAGGTAGGTCTAAGCCTGAAGATATATGAAAAAAAGGGGAACCTCCGAAACGGCGAAGATGTTGCATAAGACACTGAAACCAAGACCAAGCTAGTCGGCGCGATCATTTTCCCATTCGCTACCTACGGATGCGAGATTTGGACGGTTAGGAAGAGAGACAGGAGAAGAATCGATGCCTTCGAGATGTGATGCAGGAGATGGGTTTAGAGCATTCCTTGGTCGGCAAGGATTGACAACGAGGATTTCTTGGATCGCACCACAGAGACCTTACTGAAAGTCAAGATCACCTAGCAAAAGTTGTCGTACCTCGGGCATGTCATGCGCAGTGACTCACTGGAGAAGTCACTCATGTTGGGAATGATGAGTGGAAATAGGAGGAGAGGACTACCAAAGACCTGTTGGCTCGACGCGATCAAATATGATACCGGCCTCACAATTGGCGAGCTTAAGGAAACTGTAAAGAACAGGAATGTTTGGAGAGATGTGATCCATGGAGTAACCGAAAATCGGCTTCGACTGATCGGGAATTTATATATATATATATACCTGCTCAGCATAGGCTCTAGCTGGAAAATGCTGGTTTTGCTGTATATACTACTATATATATAACATATATATATGCGTGGAGGTACGTACCGTCCAAAGAGATCCAAGTACTGTACACTGAACATACTCCACTGAGTGTTAGGTTGGGCTGGAACATTCCTCTTCACTCCGTTGATTAATGGTTTGCCCTTTCCGAGCTTCACTTACACAATTGATATATCTAGCATACTCTTCACCAAACACTAGAGTTCTTGGTGGACATGTTCAGTAGGCACATCCACCCCTCTCCCTTCTTACCAATAAACGCTCTTAATATTTATTTTTCAATAAATTTAGAAATGACGAAAAGACAAACTGTCTCGGAGATGTTTGGAGGGGTGACATGCAGACAATACCCAACAGATTAATATTTTATATTACATAATAAACACATAAATGTCAAACTTAAAACTGATTTTTTATGTAGGAAACCTCTCGTGCTATTCGCCACAGGGACGCTGCCTTCCTGTAATTACCTTCGCTTTCAAACTCTGGAAACTTATCATAGAATCGTGCAAAATATATTCTTTGTAACACTACAAACTCTTTTCTCCGTAGGAAATGCATTAATGAATTGACATAAAATTATTCTTTTATAAGCATATAAACTTTCCGATATACAAGCTCAAATATGATATATGATCCGACTGTCGTCGAAGATAGACGTATTAAAAAATAGAAAGGAAGAAAATAAAGAGAAGAAACCGAAGACACCAGAGAAGAAGCCTGAAGATTGAAAGATGGAAAAGCTTCAGCTAAAGCTTGAGTAATCTCAGGATCAGAAAATGAAAATGTTTTTGACAGTGGTCCTGGCCAGATTATTATTGAAATAAAAAATTTAACAAATTAATAAATTTGCCTATAAAACTTTAGTGAAAGAAACATCATTTTATATTTCGATAAAATTTTAGTTGTGGAGCTGCAAAATTTTCAACTCGGTTCTTTTGAATTATTTTAAACTTTGTTTGAAAAATAATATAAAAATTCATCATGTAATTCTGGCCAGTGAAGTTTGGATAAAGCTACATACAAGATCATATGAAGAATGGATATTCGGCGCAGTCGGCTTGTATGAAGATTTTCTTCGCATAGTTCAAGAAGGAATGGATCAACACCAAATAACGTCCGGTAGCTCAGCGGTAGAGCACTCGCCCAACTAAGCGAGAGACCCAGGTTCGTCACTGGTCGGGCGTGTGAGTGTGAGCTGTTCTTTCTTGACTCCGTCTTGCTCAGACTTAAAAATTGAGCACACCCCCTGATTAGGGCTCTGCCCGTGAGCGGTGGTGTTAACTGTAAAAAAAAAAAAAAAAAAAAAAAAAAAATAGACACACACATTTAATAAGTATTTTAATATGCTAAAACACTAAAACATCTAAAACATCTATACAATTTCTCTCACCCACACCACAAGCAGGTATTTAAGCATTCAAATATACACGCTCGAACACTCAAACACATAAATTTTTAATCTTAATAACTGTACCTAAACGCTAAAATCCCACACACCCACACACCCACACACGCAAGCACACACCCTCAAACTCTTAATCACATTTCGCAAACATACTAACATACAAGCCCAAACACAAATACCTAAAAGAAGCATAAAAGTAATTGACAAAGATAGAAGCATTGAAGTAATTGAAATGCCATGGGGTTTTTAAACCTTTATGGCCCATGTTCATGCTATTATACTACTTAATTTTGTAATTATAAAAATATTGCACTTACTATTTAACTTCTAAAACAAAAAACTATTACCTAACATGTATATGTAATTGAAGAATGGTAAGCAAGCAGTCCTCACTATATAGTCTACCCCTCGGAGCTCTGTAAATATACAAGGGGCGTTGCCTCCCTTATCTCCCCCGAAAAGCCTCCATACATACGTACACACACACTTATATATATATATATATATATATATATATATATATATATATATATATATATATATATATATATATATATATATATATATATATATATATATATATATATATATATATATATATATATATATATATATATATATAATGCTTATCAAGTTCAGCTTTACTTTTCATTGTTACCTACCAGATGCATTTTCTTTCATATCGAATGCTAAAACTGACCATATTTTCTGTTTGCCAAAAGACAGCGAGGCTAATCAGAACATATGTGCGAAATTTGTCACCATACAGTAATGCAAATATATATATATATATATATATATATATATATATATATATATATATATATATATATATATATATATAT
>JABUQX010145338.1:10000-22978 GCA_015478945.1 Trachelipus rathkii
TCAATATGTATTGATAAACATTCTTGAGTGATTCTTCACTTACCAGGATTAGATCCCGGGCCCTCGCAGACGGAATAGCAAGTGTGTTGACCACTTGACCGCGATCAGCAAAAAGATACGCGACTTAAACACAAGCAAGAGAACTTGTCAATAGGAATAAGGACTGCCTGATGATCAGGCTGTCTATGATACCCGGATCTAATAATGGACAGGAGATTCACTCGAGGAGATATTTTATCAATACATATTGAGCTGCGGTCTATTAACATCAATACAAATGAATTCTTCCGTATTAGAGTGTTCTCCTTACATGGGTCCTGTGTTGCCTTTGACCCGAGTGTGAGCGGAGATGTGCGGCGGAGGTATCTGACCTGATATAGGAAAAGCATAAATATATATATATATATATATATATATATATATATATATATATATATATATATATATATATATATATATATATATATATATATATATATATATATATATATATATATATATATATATACATATATATATATATATATATATATATATATATATATATATATATATATATATATATATATATATATATATATATATGTATATATATATATATATATATATATATATATATATATTATATATATTTATATATATATATATATATATATATATATATATATATATATATATATATATATATATATATATATATATATTATATATATAGATATATATATATATATATATATATATATATATATATAAATATATATATATATATATATATATATATATATATATATATATATATATATATATATATATATATATATATATATATATATATATATATATAAAATATATATATATATATATATATATATATATATATATATATATATATATATATATATATATAGTTGTAGAGGTATATATATATATATATATATATATATATATATATATATATATATATATATATATATATATATATATATATATATATATATATATATATATATATATATATAAGTAGTAGGGAGGGGATTCTGGACGTGTTGGTCATTTTGACCAACGGGGATTTTTACCTGCCCTTGACCTTTTTTGAGCTCGAATTTTTACCTGACCTTTACCTTTTTGGGCCTTGACCTTTTTGGGCCTTGACCTTTTTTCGACCAACCCTTTGGTCTTCCATGGGTCAATTTTGGCCCACGGTAATTTTTGGCAACCCTAATTTTTTGGCAACCCTAATTTTTTTGGCAACCCTAATTTTTGGCAACCCTTCGAAGGGTTGCGCCAAACGGTTGCGTAAGCAACCGTTGTACGTATTGCCCCCCTATTTTACGCCCCCTAATTTTTTCGATCATGGGTCAATTTTTGCCCACGGTAATTTTTGATCTTCATTTAGGGGCTTAGCCCTATTTTTTGATGTCTTAACCTTTTTTGTCCTTCCCCTTTGCTCCAAAGCTTGACAGATACCATGGGTCAATTTTGACCCACGGTAATTTTTTGTCCTTCATGGGTCAATTTTGACCCACGGTAATTTATTGTCCTTCCTTTAGGGGCTTAGCCCTTTTTTGATGTCTTAACCTTGTTTGACCATGATATTTAGTCCTTGACCTTGCCATATACCATGGGTCATTTTTGGCCCACGCTAATTTTTTACCCACTCGTGGCCCACCCGTCACATATTTCGTTCCTAACTTGAACGTATGTATGGATCTATCCTAACTTGAACACACACACACACACACACACACACACACACACACTTACACTTATACACACATTCACTATGACACTTACACTCACCCATAGATACTTGCACTTACATTTACACTTATTCACACGTACAAACACACGACCAACCCTTTGGTCTTCCATGGGTCAATTTTGGCCCACCCTAATTTTAGGCACTTAAACGGTAATTTTTCGCCCAACCCTTTTGTATTCTACGGTACAATTTTGATGCCTCAGCATTATTGATGCCCCAACTTTGATGCCTCAACTTTAATGGCTCCCAATCACCGTAAGGAGTATCTAGTGATGTTCTATTAGTGTTCTATGAGTATTCTATGAGTGCCAGGTGAGTGCCAGGTGAGTGCCAAGTGAGTGCCAATGAGTGCCAATGAGTGCCAAGTGAGTGCCAATGAGTGCCAAGTGAGTGCCAATGAGTGCCAAGTGAGTGCCACATAGTGCCAACTGAGTGCCACTTTTTTCAAGCCTTTTCTAGCCTCCCCTGAGCCTAGAATAGCCCTAATATGGGTATCTACCCCTAGGTTATAAGGTATGAGGAATCGAATGGTGTATATTACAAGTTGCTAGAATGCTTCCTACTATGAGTTAGTATTTTTCTAACACTTATAGCATGGCAGAATATATATCTAAAGAGCTACACATTTGAGACAGTGACCGCAAACGTTTCAGAGTCCGCGTCCGCAGGTCAGCCCCTCCGCGAAACCGCCGCCGCGTGCGCCCGCAGGCGCAATATTTCCGCGTAACCGCCGCCGCGTGCGCCCGCAGGCGCCATATCCCCGCGTACCCGCCGCCGCGTGCGTCCGCAGACGCAATATTACCGCGCGAACGAAAAATATGATATCAATGTAAACTATTCAAAGAATTTCTTTTCAAATATACTATGAGTCATTCATTTTTACTACAATTGTACGAAATTTTATTAAAAACATATACTTTTTACACCTTAAAGCAAAATCAGTAATTAATGAGTTATTACCAATACCAGATTAGTACATGCTTTTGTCACTGTTTATCGTTTAACTTCTCTGCTTTATTGTTATCTTTCGGTTTACTGTTAACCTATATAGATTTATATTCTTAAAGAAAATCAGTAACTATTGAAAAATATCATCCAGGACAGTACGTCGGTTTGATTTGCATTGTTTTAACTATGTTAATTGTTTAACTTTGTTATTGCTTTAATTTTCGGTTTTACTGTTTTAATTTTTCATTTTACTGTTTTAACTTTATTATCGTTTTAAACCTATAGATGATGAACATTATGTTTTTTATAGAGTTTTTATTTTTGTTTTTGATATTTTTTATTTTTGTTTTAATGGTTTTATTTTACTGTAATGTAAGATTAAAACATATTTTAGTTTGAATGAGAGTGAAGGATGACATTAAATTGTTCTTTAAATTGACGTGTTTCTATCCTTCTTGTTCTATCTTTTATACGCAACATATGTTTTTCATTTTAAAGATTGGTTATCTATAACTTTATCTTTATAACTCTTACATAAATTGTATAATGTTTATATTTATGTTTATTAAATATAATATTTAAAAACATATAGGGTAGTCAACACAATAGAGACTTACATAAATTGGAATATATGGGGTTGAACAGAGTAAGACATAGTTTTTACACAGCTTACATTATTATATTTTAAAAATAAGGTAATATAATGATTATTCAATATAAATTGTAAGTTCAAAGAATCAATTATGTGAACAGTATCGTTTTTTGCTCTATAAACGGAAATCCAATGTCCTGTTGAGGTGATGTGACGAGGCAATGTATTGAATATGAAACAGGTATCCTTCTCCAACTTTACAGAGTTTATTTCGTTAATAGCAAACACTCCTAAAAAGCGAGGTTCATTTTTAAACACCGATTTTATTTCCTCTTCATTCATCTTTAATAATTCAAAAGTACGTTGCGTACTCTGTCAATTTCAATGAGTTGAGGATGCTCAAGATAGACCACTACAGTGATGGGTGATTGTAGACTCGATCCAAAAGAGAGACTTAGTCCTAGGGTGCCCTTCTCAAAATGTTTAAATGATAGGCGTTACAAGCTGAAAGGTCTGCAGTAAGATCATAGGCGTATAAATTACTATTCTTTGCGTATTCTTCAAGATTTAAGCCTGTCCCACTATCATTACATGATACAGTATTGGCTATTAAGTCGTAAAAAGGTCGAGTACAGAGAGATAGGTCTCCGTTGTATAACATTTCATAATCACGTCCGTGAGGCAGTCCATTCACATGTAAACTGATACCTCTAAGGCCGAAAGGTGTGAATTTATAGGGTGACTTTTTATAATTCCCGGAGTAGGCTTCATGTTCCACAATCCCTATTATTACTTTCTGTGGTAAATTTCCGTTCACAATGTTAGGGATATTGATACTCGATAATCCTTGAGTGAAATTAAATATCTTGGTTTCAACTCTCTTAATAGGGTACTTTGCTGTAGTATTCAAAAGCGAATTTTCAATTTCCAAATGACGCTGTGGTGATAATTTCACTTTTCTGACATAGAGATAAGCCTCCAACAGTTTGAAAGCAGGTTCTGGACATACAGCTGTAGCATTAGGTTTACTTTTTATTTTAAGAGCAAATTTAGGATTTGACCGTGATAAAATGATTCTAGTATCTACAGATGGTAGAATGAGTCTTTCTTGAGAGAAGATATCGCCATTTAATCGACCGTAAAATTCATAAGTATTATTTATGACTTTAGCTGCTTTATCTATATGTGCAGCTTCATCTTTGAAGCTATAAAAACCACATGATTTGAGATGAGATTGTTTAGCATCGTCTGAATAATTTAACAAATGTTCTATATAGCTTCTATAAGGATAATTAGCCGCTGATGCACCTAGTGAAGTTCCGTTAAGATAGACTTCAACCTGGGTGAAACATGTATACAGGAAATTTGATTCTGTATATACTATATGGTCATCACCCGTAGGAAGATCTGTACCATCAGGTTTTGTCAATTTCGTTTTTACATATAAAAACACATTAGAGGGATCTAAGTACTGATCAGAAGTGCCTGGAATATTGAACTCTAGAGGAACATCTGTATTGGTAATTGAATGCAGAGGATTAATACTGATAAAGTTGGACTCGCTAACGCTAATCTGTGTAGGGTTCATTGAGAAGAGATCCAATTCACTCTTACAACAATCAGGACTAGAAGGATGAAGGAAATGCATCTTGCATGTGCGAGCTCTGGCCGTATAATGAACATTTTCATGAAAAACCTTACTTATATACACACATCGTAAAAAAGTTATCAGTTAGTAATTAAATAGCAAATACATCAATACATTTTTTCTTTAGAGGTTTTTTCCGCTTAGTCTTTTTCTTTATGACAATCTTCTTGATCCCTCGACCTTGTCCTGACATTTTACGTCTTATTTTACGCTTAACATCATCCAACATCTCATCTGAAACATCGGCTATACGTCTTTTTAATGCTGTACGAGGATTATTTCCTGCAGCAATATCTTGAATAGTATGCAAACCTGTTCTTATAGCTTTTTTACCTATATATTCCCCGCCTTTCCTGAGTAGAGGCCTTGCACTTCTCCATAGCTTGGCAAAAAATCCACCAAGGCCATACCCCCTCTGCATTTTTGATCCTCTGAATACCCTTTCTTCGTCCATTATTACAGGAGTATCTTTCTTATACTATCTTTACACTGTGAGAGTATGTTAATGAATGAAAAATATATCTGACTACACCTCTTATATATTCCATTATGCTGTAATTACTGCATCTGTTTCTTTCTAATATGAACTTTGCATAACAATGCACCGTATGTAAAGGGAAAAGGATTTCCTTCTACATCTTTTATATGCACGCGTACAGAGTCAAAATTTGATCTATTCAGAGGTAGATAATGAACATTAGGGAATGTTATAACTTTACTCTCTTTGGGAAAATATACTACTCTTAATAAAGGAGCTTTAGTATCACCTACATATTGATGCTCAATTATATTTGTATATACATAAGCCATACCTGGATGATTGAGCATCTCGGATGGGGTACATGTATAATGCAGTACTCGATCTGCTTCATCTTTTAGTTCATGTGGAGTCATGCGGTTATTCTCCACAGATAGTATAACCCTCTTCAACATAGTAGGGATATCATGAAGTATATCCAACTCAGCATCACGTCTACGAATATGTTTACGCTGCCATGGTGATCGTTCGAGAAAAAACATGTCCCGGTCTCGTAGGTTTACATTTACTTTTGAACTTAAAGATATTATTACTTTATCTTCATAGGTACGCATTTCAGTTTTGTATACCAAGTCCTTACACATAATACTCATATCAAAGAGAACGTTTAAATGACTAAAAATAGCAGGCACCGATTTAAAATATGACCTCCGCAAAGTAAATTCTTCAAAGAAGTATTCTTTTGTAGCAAATGTTGTCGTATTCATCTTTTTGGCAATTGTAGTCCTTTTCAGATAACGAGTATCTTCCACTTGTAATATAGTTTCAACACATTCTACACTTCTGTACACCGTCATCCAGAATAGATTGTGAGGTAAATTTTCTATGTCCGTATTTAATATCATTTCACATAATCCTACTTCGTATGCCTCTCTTTCAAGTTGTATAGGATTCATTAGCACAGTTGTAAAATCCGAGAGTTTATTATCAGGATGTAAATCCAAGGAGGCTGAAGAAGGCAGAGTTATATAAAAGTGATCTACACTCTCCATGATTATAATGACAACTGATTAATGATTCTTAACTTCACTTGCTTTTATATAACTATTAAACTTGGCAGGATATCCCCTCCATTTCACAAGTAACTGCTTATTTTTTCCTTTACCTCTCGTAGCTAATATTTTTTCAATTTTATATTCATGAGTTACAGGATTGAACCTTACTTTTTGTATTTCCTGTTTATAAAATCCGCCTTTTATTTTTTCACCATTTAAATCTTCCAGATAATATAACTTTAAACTATCACGACTGAATGGTCGGATATTGTGCACTTTAAAAACTTCCGTAGTCCAACCGGATTCATATCCTTTTCTAAACCTTTCTTCTGTTCGAGAAACTCTTACATAATCGTTTACCTTTATTCCTGAATTATCTTTTATTTTGTTTTCTTTTTCACCCATATGCGCCATACGTCCTCTAGTTTTTGACATCTCTAAAGGAGTTGACTTTATAGTTCTATGGTAAGACCTGTTATAAGAATAAGCCAGATCGTCCAGTATATCAATATATTTAAAAGTATTCATTTTAGTAAAATACCTATGCATGCGTTCTTTAATAGTACGCTGGACTCTTTCAACTATTGCCGCTTTGTTTACGGAAAATGTATTGTAATAGCTTATACCATACTCCCAGAGCATCTCCTGAAACTCTCGCCCCTTGAATTCCA
This sequence comes from Trachelipus rathkii, assembly GCA_015478945.1. NCBI lineage: Eukaryota > Metazoa > Arthropoda > Malacostraca > Isopoda > Trachelipodidae > Trachelipus > Trachelipus rathkii. Next base: position 17,155 of record JABUQX010145338.1, read on the forward strand.
TTCCTGAATCTGTCCAAAATGATTTAGGTGTTCTCCGCTCGTCCTCTATAATTTCAAGTACAGCATCGGCAACTGTAGCTGATCTTTTATCTTTTATTGGCCTCAACCACAAGTATCTAGAGTATACGTCAATTGTAAAAAGTATATATTGAAAACCTTCATTATAAGAGCTGTATTTAATCATTTCCGATAAATCTAACTGCCATATGCTATCGAGCTGCGGAGATATGGTTTTCCGTGTAGGAAATTTTTTTCTTACAGGTTTATGTAGAGTAAATGCCTCTTCACCCTCTAAATATGCTTTTAACTCTTTTTTCTCAATATTAGGATACCTTAAAGCAAACCTAGTGAAACCCCCAAAACTATTTGGCTCCCTCAGATTGAAGTAATACTTATCAACTACCTCCTTCGCCTCCATGTTATCTACTCACACACGTAAAAAAGAGATATATATATATATATATATATATATATATATATATATATATATATATATATATATATATATATATATATATATATATATATATATATTTGTCACAAAAATGTGATATTAGGTCACAAGGGATAAAGAAAGAGAAAAAGATTTAAAATAACATTTATTTATACACAAACATTACAGCTAAATATATATATATATATATATATATATATATATATATATATATATATATATATATATATATATATATATATATATATATATATATATATATATATATATATATATATATATATATATATATATATATATGATAATGCATAATTACGATTTAATCCAACTATGCCTATTATAAGGTGTTTTTCTTGTTCGTCCTCTGGTAACACGTTTAAATTTATCTGATGCGTAAGAAGTGCCTGATGGACTTGAATCAGGTCTTGGCGTAACGGGGATATTATCTAAGTCTGCTAATCGCGTTGTATTTAAGATTAAACTTCTGGGAAAATTAATAGTCTGAAGTTCTTGTTTGATATCATTCCATCCTTTTACAGGGCCTTTCTTCCAGTTACGTGAGAGATCAGCTATCAAGTCCACAATATTTGATCCTTTAACTATTTCATCATCAATTACGATCTGCCCTGCTTCATTCAAAGTTAATTGGTCTTTTAAAATATTATATAAAGCTATTCCTGATTTACGCACTCTAATAGGTAAGCTCTCCTCTAGGATATTTTTAAATTTATCTTCATTTTTCACTTCAAGTTTTACTTCATTAGGAATATCTACATTATCGGTTAGCGGAATACGTAGGGATGGATGTAGGTGCAAGTCTTTAAGATCTATCAATTTTTGTATGGCATCTTGGTATAAGAGGCGTTTCTCATGGATGTTAATGTCTGAATTTAATATTCTGTACACTTCTTTCTCGTATTTGGTTATCTGTTCAACTTTAGGATCATATAAGCTATGAGGTAGAGGCTGCTGAAAAGCTAATGAATCGTTCACAATATAAGGATTCTGTTGGTGCAGCTGTTGTTGCTGATGTGAAAGAGGTTGTAATGCATTGTGTGGCAATATCTGCGTATATGGGGGTTGTGAATGATGAAACTGTGATTGGGGATTTTGCGCAAGGTGCGGCAATAACTGGCCATATTGAGGTTGTAAATGATGAATCTGAGGAACTGAATTCTGTACAGATGCTGTATTATTATACTTCATTTTCTCATACTCATTATATGGAAGTACAGCAACCTTCTTCATTATGGGGACAACCACTTAGATATCAGTGGAGCTATAACGGAGAAGAGTAATGGTAGGAATACCCCTCCTCCTCTCTGTAGTAACTTCTTTTTATTTTTCAGATTTTTTATGTTGAGGGAGAGTTTTTTAATGATGTTTCTATAACGACGTAGCTTTACCTTCTGAGGCCTGTTTAAAGGAACATTTCCTTTTATAAGATTTAAACAGACTTCACATACACACTGGATGAATTTCTCATCCTCACTAATTAGTTTACGTTTTTCAGAAGGTTTCAGCTTTTTAAATTTTTTTATAAGAGGTAAATACTTTGCAACTAGAGCACTCATTATTCAGGTATGTATACAGTTTCTATCTCATAGGGAAGAATGTTGGTACGGAGCAACACTCTGTGCGTGTTTTTGGGGTGAAGTTCACACATCAAATAACCGTGGGGGATCGAAGTAACCTCTTTATATACTTTTAAGAACTCTTTCCTTTGAAGGGGAAACATTTGAGTTGCCAATACATTAATTTGACTCATGTCTCTTCTCTGGCCAAACAACAGCAAATACTGTGTGTTTAAAGAAACACTTCGCATATGCTTGCTTTGATGAAAAATATTCTGTGTTATGAAAAACACAGAGATATTTAGATGGTGAGAATAAACTGTGAACGCTTCTGCTATTTCCAAATTCAATTTGTGCATTAAATCATCTAATACAATAATTTTGTGTCCATGTATATTGTCCAACGATCTAATATCGTATATGCCTTCATGAAATTGAATCACATCTTTATATTCTTTAAATTTTTCCTGATAAACATTATAACACCATATTATTTTTACAGGGGTTTGCTCAAAAATCTCCATTTCCTTTAAAATATTTAATAATAGAAAGGTTTTACCACAGCCTGTCGGCCCAGCTACAAGACATGTAGCCGGACTTCGGAACGTAAATTTCTCCACATCCATACCCGTCAAGTAGATAATGAATAATGAGTTTAATTAAAGTTGTAAAGCAGTAAAATATATGTTTTTAATAAAATTTCGTACAATTTTATTAAAATAAAATGTTTATATAACAGAAACTCTGTGTGTTTTTATTCTTACATTACAAATTAAAAATAAAAAGTATTAAAACAAAAATAAAAAGTATTAAAACAAAATAAAAATATAAAAGAAAACATAATGTTAATAAATATATGAGTTAAAACAGTAAAGCAGAAAGTTAAAGCAGTAAAGCAGAAAGTTAAAGCAGTAAAGCAGAAAGTTAAAGCAGTAAAGCAGAAAGTTAAAGCAGTAAAACATGAGTTAAAGCAGTAAAGCAGTAAAACAAAAGCATACTAATCCCTTAGGTGTTAGGTAACACCTCTATTGATTTACTGATTTACTGCTTTAAGGTATGTAATGTATATGAGTTAAAGCAGTAAAGCAGAGAGTTAAAGCAGTAAAGCAGAGAGTTAAAGCAGTAAAGCAGTAAAACAAAAGCATACTAATCCCCTAGGTGTTAGGTAATAACACCTCTATTGATTTACTGATTTACTGCTTTAAGGTATGTAAAGTATATGTTTTTAATAAAATTTCGTACAATTGTAGTAAAAATGAATGACTCATAGTATATTTGAAAAGAAATTCTTTGAATAGTTTACATTGATATCATATTTTTCGTTCGCGCTGTAATATTGCGTCTGCGGACGCACGCGGCGGCGGGTACGCGGGGATATGGCGCCTGCGGGCGCGCGCGCGGCGGCGGTTACGCGGAAATATTGCGCCTGCGGGCGCACGCGGCGGCGGGAATATTGCGCCTGCGGGCGCACGCGGCGGCGGTTTCGCGGAGGGGCTGACCTGCGGACGCGGACTCTGAAACGTTTGCGGTCACTGTCTCAAATGTGTAGCTCTTTAGATATATATTCTGCCATGCTATAAGTGTTAGAAAAATACTAACTCATAGTAGGAAGCATTCTAGCAACTTGTAATATACACCATTCGATTCCTCATACCTTATAACCTAGGGGTAGATACCCATATTAGGGCTATTCTAGGCTCAGGGGAGGCTAGAAAAAGCTTGAAAAAAGTGGCACTCAGTTGGCACTATGTGGCACTCACTTGGCACTATGTGGCACTCACTTGGCACTCATTGGCACTCACTTGGCACTCATTGGCACTCATTGGCACTCACTTGGCACTCACCTGGCACTCACCTGGCACTCATAGAATACTCATAGAACACTAATAGAACATCACTAGATACTCCTTACGGTGATTGGGAGCCATTAAAGTTGAGGCATCAAAGTTGGGGCATCAATAATGCTGAGGCATCAAAATTGTACCGTAGAATACAAAAGGTCAAGGGCAATTAGGGGTGCCGAAAAATTAGGGATGGCCTAAAATTAGGGTGGGCCAAAATTGACCCATGGAAGACCAAAGGGTTGGTCGTGTGTTTGTACGTGTGAATAAGTGTAAATGTAAGTGCAAGTATCTATGGGTGAGTGTAAGTGTCATAGTGAATGTGTGTGTGTGTGTGTGTGTGTGTGTGTGTGTGTGTGTGTGTGTGTGTGTGTGTGTGTGTGTGTGTTCAAGTTAGGATAGATCCATACATACGTTCAAGTTAGGAACGAAATATGTGACGGGTGGGCCACGAGTGGGTAAAAAATTAGCGTGACCCATGGTATATGGCAAGGTCAAGGCCGAAATATCATGGTCAAACAAGGTTAAGACATCAAAAAGGGCTAAGCCCCTAAAGGAAGGACAAAAAATTACCGTGGGTCAAAATTGACCCATGAAGGACAAAAAATTAACGTGGGTCAAAATTGACCCAAGGGGAAGGACAAAAAAGGTTAAGACATCAAAAAATAGGGCTAAGCCCCTAAATGAAGATCAAAAATTACCGTGGGCAAAAATTGACCCATGATCGAAAAAATTAGGGGGCGTAAAATAGGGGGCAATACGTACAACGGTTGCTTACGCAACCGTTTGGCGCAACCCTTCTTCGAAGGGTTGCCAAAAATTAAGGTTGCCAAAAATTAGGTTGCCAAAAATTAGGGTTTTGCCAAATACCGTGGGCCAAAATTGACCCATGGAAGACCAAAGGGTTGGTCGAAAAAAGGTCAAGGCCCAAAAAGGTCAAGGCCCAAAAAGGTAAAGGTCAGGTAAAAATTCGAGCTCAAAAAAGGTCAAGGGCAGGTAAAAACCCCGTTGGTCAAAATGACCAACACGTCCGGAATGGATCTCCTACTACTTATATATATATATATATATATATATATATATATATTATAAATATATTATATATATATATATATATATATATATATATATATATATATATATATATATATATATATATATATATATATATATATATAAAAAGAAAGTATAAATATATATATATATATAGATATATATAAATATATATATAAATATAAATAAATATAGATATATATATATATATATATATATATATATATATATATATATATATATATATATATATATATATATATATATATAGTATATATATATATATATATATATATATATATATATATATATATATATATATATATAAATAATAGACAAAAAAAGAGATATATATATATATATATATATATATATATATATATATATATATATATATATATATATATATATAGGTATATATATATAAGTGTGTGTGTGATTACGCTCTAACAGAAACATTAACTCTGAATTATTCTAAATTTGCACTTCAAGCCGTAAAAAAAAATAAAATGCATTTCTTTTATAGGTTTATGATACACTATCGTTCACACCTTTTCTTTTTAGCCCTTTACCCTCCCTATCTAACTTGCCTCAAACATGATGCTCAGGCAGGGCACCAAAGGCTTAAAGAGTGCAAGATCTAAATCACAATGTGTTGAAAAGTTCAAAAACGACTCTTACAATATTATTTCGATCTTTCAAGTCGAAATCCCTTTTCACAAATGGTATTTTTGAAAGGTTCTCTCGAAGATAAGAGTGAGAATAACATAGATTTTGAAAAAGAATTTTTAACAAATGAAAAGATTTGTATATATGCAAATTTAAAATTAATTCATAAGTCCACACATAATGTCTCAGACAAAAGCAGGTTCAACACCCCTAAACTGAGAGTATATATATTA
>JABUQX010145339.1:0-2500 GCA_015478945.1 Trachelipus rathkii
CATATACCATATATATCGCATATATATATATATATATATATATATATATATATATATATATATGCGCCTGCTCTTCTATAATGTAACACTATTGGCCCCTTGCCAACATCTCTAACCCAACTTTTTGTAAATCTGCCCTTTCCTCCCCTAATTCGCTCTGACGGTTCTGTTGCCTTCTCCTTCTGAAAAGGCCAATCTCTTTGGCCTCCTTTTTCATCTAATTCTACCTGGACGATTCTGGCATCCTTCCTCCTCTTCTTCTCTCAGGTTTCCCATGTCTTTACCTGTGATCACATGATCGTGTGCATGGGATCCTGAGATCTATGAACGCCAGGAAGGCTAGTGGCCCGGATGGCATTCCTCCCCAAGTTTTGAGGGAGTGTGCTTCCTGAGGCTGGCGCCAGTCCTCGTTCAACTCTACTCTCTATGTCTTAATAGTAATACTTTTCTATCAGTGCTGGAAGCGCACATATGTCCAACCGATCCCGAAAAAGGTAGCCATCTTTCAGTCCCTTCTAACTATCGCTATAGCTCTCACTTGTGCATTCTATAAAATCTTTGGAAACTCTTCTTAACTCTCGCTCCTGGATCATCTGAGTCTCATTCCCTTCTTCCAGATCATCAGTATGGCTTTCGTCGTTCGAGGTCAACTGGTGACACCTATCTAGCGGTTGCAGTGCTACGCCCTTAGGGACCATGGGAGTCTTACGTGGTGGCGCTTGGCATATCCAAAGCTTGACCGGGTTTGGCACTCACTGCTCTCAAGCTCCCTTCCTTTGGAGTTTCCTCCTTCTCTTCTTACTCTTGTTTAGTTTTCTCTCTGATCTCTCCATATCAGCCCTTGTTGATGGGCGTCCTTTTAATCCTTTCCTGTTAACTGTGGTGTTCGGCAAGGTTCTGTTCTATTCCTACTTTTCATCAACGATCTCCTCAGCTGTACTTCCAACTCTGTTCACTCTTATGCCGATGACTCAACTCTCCATTCTTCAACTCATTTCAAATCTGCTCCCTCTTTTGCTTCTAGAGTTGCCTCTCGTCTTCAGCTTTCCGATTCTATCCTTGTCGATCTGGATGGGATTTCCCGGTGGGGTCACCGCAACCTTGTAAAATTCAACTCTTTAAAAACTCAACTTCTCCACATCTCCCTCTCAAAAACACCTCCCAACTTTCCTATTTCCTTCGACGGCTCTAACGTCTCTCCTGTGAATAACATAAACATTCTTGGTCTTAACATAAACAACAAATTATCTTGGAAACCTCATATTTCCATGGTTGCTAAGGTGGCCTCAAAGAAGCTGGGAGTTCTGTTTAGGTTGCGGGAATTTTTTCCTCTGCACAGCTACTTCAGTTATATAAGGGCCTTATTCGCCCTTGTATGGAGTACTGTTCTCACATTTGGGGGGCTCCGGCTCCACCCTTCTATTGGATAGGGTTGAGTCTAAAGCTAAGAAACTAATAAACTGTCCCCTACTTTCAAACTCTCTTGACCCTCTATCTCTGCGACGTGACGTTGGCGCACTATCTATTTTTTCAAAGTTCAGTACATTCGATGCTCTGGGAGTTAGCTCACGCATTCCACCCCTCCATTGCATCGCTCATAATGCAAGGGTGCCATGCTCTCATGAATTTTGCGTGAGTATTGAGAACCCCAGACTTGTTTGTTGTGGTGCCTCTTTCTTTCCAGCTACTTCTGTTCTGTGGAACTCCTTGCCTTCTTCTGTTTTCCAACTATATTTAATCTTCCTCTCTTTAAATCCCACGTTTGAGCTCATCTGAGAGATTTGTCTTAGGCTGGGGAGGGTTTGTTATCTTGTTTTTTTTTCCGCCCCTCCTTGAAAAGAGCGCGGCGCGTGAGTGGTGATTTAGTTATAAAAAAAAATATATATATATATATATATATATATATATATATATATATATATAATATAATAATATATATATATATATATATATATATATATATATATATATATATATATAGTATATATATACATACATATATATATATATATATATATATATATATATATATATATATATATATATATATATATATATATATATATATATATATATATATATATATATATATATATATATATAACTAACTAACTATATATATATATATATATATATATATATATGTATATATAATATATATATATATATATATATATATATATATATATATATATATATATAAATATATATATATATATATATATATATATACATATATATATATATATATATATATATATATATATATATATATATATATATATATATATATATATAACATATATATATATATATATATATATATATATATATATATATATATATATATAATCAGTATTATAACCTCGCATATGTCCAACTATTCATGAGAAAGGTAGTCGCTCCGATCCTTCCAACTATCACCCTATAGCTTTCACTTGTATTCTATCTAAGATCTTTTAAACCCTTCTTAACTCTCACTTCTTAGATCATCTGGAAT
>JABUQX010145339.1:25000-40000 GCA_015478945.1 Trachelipus rathkii
TATATATATATATATATATATATATATATATATATATATATATATATATATATATATATATATATATATATATATATATATATATATAAATGACCGGTAGCTCAGTGATAGCAATCGCCCAACAAAGCAAGAGGCCCAGATTCGTAACTGGTAGTGGTGGGAGAATGCGAGTTATTCTCTCATTAGGATTAGCTTTGTCAAACTCAGACGTAAAAGTGAGTACACCCCCCTGTTTGAAGAGGGCTCTGCTCTTGAGCGGTCGTATCAACTATAATATATATATATATATATATATATATATATATATATATATATATATATATATATATATATATATATATATATATATATATATATATATATATATATATATATATATATATATATATATATATATATATATATATATATTCAACAAGGGAAAAAGGTATCACAAGAGAAGACAACAGTACAAAGTGCAAGAGCTATACAAGCACACAATTTTGCATTTTATTTGTATTTACATTTATATTTCACAAGCTGAACTGCATAAACAAAGTTATAAAGTATTTAATATCAAATTAAATATTTATTCATATAAGGAATAAGCTATAATAACCATAATAAGGCATAAGAACCAAAATTTAAGCATTTTATATTAATTTTATGGCTTCAAGGCTCAAACAAGCATAGTATTCCCCTTAATTAACAATTAAAGAACTATAAAAGTTTTAGCCACTACAGATTTTTGACTAAAAATAGGAAAACAACATCGTGTTATGTTAAAACTTCCATCTCAACAGAAAAGCAGATATTCCTAATTACTTTTTTCATACAAGAAATCTTCAATTCCAAGTATTTCATCATCATCATTATCAATGATTCCACATTAAATTATTTTGAAGATTTCTTTAAAACTTTTCTGTGATATCATTCACATACATTCAAAGTTTTTCTCCAATTTCTTCGAGTAACATTTAAGTCCGTGATAAGACGTTGATTGCCAAAAATGAGACCAGGCGGCGTAATCTATCGGAAACGAGCCTGTCTGATTTAAAAGCCTCCTTCGATCTTCGATTAATTTTTATTCTTTTGACTCCTCAATTTAAAAAGTATTAAAGTTTTAAAAAAGTTTTCTTTCAGCTTTTCTGACATCAAAATATTCATTTTTCACTTCTTGCAAATGTAAAAAGAAGGAGTCGTCAGTTACTTTAATTAAATTTAAGATTATTTGAATAAATTTTAGAAATGTTTTCTTCTTCTTCTTCTTCTTCTTCTTCTTCTTCTTCTTCTTCTTCTTCTTCTTCTTCTTCTTCTTCTTCTTCTTCTTCTTCTTCTTCTTCTTCTTCTTCTTCTTCTTCTTTTTTTTTTTTTCTTTTTATATATATATATATATATATATATATATATATATATATATATATATATATATATATATATATATATATATATATATATATATATATATATATATATATATATATATATATATATATATTAGATCGATGACAACGGGTCGTTATCAATGAGTCCAATACTGTTTATTATATATGTAAATGACATAGATGATAATATTTTAGGCAATATTTCGAAATTTGCGGATGATACGAAACTTGGAAATCGCATAATATGTGAGAAAGATTATCAATTACTCCAAAGCGACTTGAACAAGATTGTAAATTGGTCAAAAACATGGCAAATGAAATTTAATACCGATAAATGTAAGGTTATACATTTTGGGAGTAGGAACAATGAATATGATTACAAAATAGATGACTCAGTTATCAAAGTTGTCAGTGAGGAAAAGGATTTAGGAGTATTAATTAATAAGGATTTAAAGTTTGCGAAACAATGTGCTGAAACTGTTAAGAAAGCTAATAAAGCTCTAGGTTTTATTGCCAGAAATTTTGAATATAAATCTAAAAATATAATACTTCCTCTCCATAGAACGTTAGTTAAACCTCATCTGGAATATGCAGTAAAGTTTTGGAGTCCATACCTTAAAAAGGACATAGAAAAATTGAAAGAATTCAAAGTAGGGCAACCAAATTAATACCGGAATTGAGAGACAAGTCATACGAGCAAAGATTACGTGAATTAGATATCCACTCTTTTGAGACAAAAAGTTGAGAGGAAACCTAATAGACGTTTTCAAAATACTAATTAAATTTGACAATATCGATTACAGGCAATTCTTTAGATACGATTTTTATGATGTAACAGGAAATAATGGCATAAACTTTCTCATAAACGATTTCAAACTAATATAGCAAAGAATTTCTTCACTTACGATGTAATTGAAAAGTGGAATAGTCTTTCTTATGAAATAGTGAACAGCGGCAACATCGATTCATTCAAGAAAAGGTTAGATATACACCTTAAGGAAATTGGTCTTTGAACTTCAATTCAACTCGATTTTTGCTTTATTAAAACACTATAATTAGCAGAGGTGTGCGCGCAAATTTTAAACTTTAAAGCGCAAACGCAAAAGCGCAAAGTGGAAAAACTTAGTCCGCAAGCGCAAAAGCGCTCAATTTTTCAAAAAAATTAGTCCGCATGCGCAAAGCGCACATGTCCGCAAATCAAATTTTTTTTAAAAGCACAAATTTAAGAGCGGAAAAAAAATAAAAATAATAAAGCGCAAGTATTTAAAGATGAATTATTTTTAAATTTTAATTGAAAGATGCAAATATATATAACAAAAAATGAGAAAGATTTTATTAATGTTATTCAATTATCTGTGATCTTCCTCCTCGCTCTCCTCTTGCATTCTGAATAGGGTCATATTCCCTTTCATAAAGATAAATTTTTCAAAATTGCTGGATGCCATGGCTGCCCTCTTTGCTCTTAGAATCTCAGAGCCTTGACTAAACAACCTTTCCACGGCCGCTGAGCTGGGTAATGGGGTATTATACTTAATAAACAAGTCCACTCAGACCTCCTGGTATTCACACGGAAACAGGTTCGTAGTGAGAGGGGTACTGTGGTGAACATTTACTGCAGACCAGCTATCCAAGATTTGTCCCAACTTCTCCTCCAGAGGTGTCTGCTGGATATATGGGCCCTTCAGTTTCTGAAATATTTAGAAATGGTATCAAGAACTCAAATCTTTTTTAAGTTTCATTTGAACATTATGTCAGTGTATTGTGAATATATATGTAATGTATAAATTGTATATATATATATATATATATATATATATATATATATATATATATATATATATATATATATATATATATATATATATATATATATATATATATATATATATATATATATATATATATATATATATATATATATATATATATATAAACTTTAAGCATTTCTTTTTATATATATATATATATATATATATATATATATATATATATATATATATATATATATATATATATATATATATATATATATATATATATATATATATATATATATATATATATATATATATATATATATATATATATATATAATAAATATGCTTGAAGTTTGTTCCAAATTATAAAAATAACTCACCATAATTGGGTCACTTTCAGACTCTGTCCCATCACCTTCAGTGCCTTAATGTTTACAAGTAAGATTCGCTCCAATATTACACTTTATTTCCTCCAGTATCCTGGTCTTGGTAGCTTAGTACTTCCCCTCATTTAACCTACGTACCACTCCGAGTTTGAAGTAAGGATGCAGAGCTGTTGCCATAAGCAAATCAAAATCATCAAAGATACTGCTAAACCTCGGTTCAAAGCCCTTTTCTTTCCCTTTGTTTGCCTTTGGTTGCTTTAGCAAGTAGTTGACTAAGTTTTTGGCATAGTTAAATTTTTCCACCTCTCGTTGCATTTCCCCGATCTTGTCCTTGAGGAGGAAGAGATTAGGCAATAGGACTCCCGCGTACGCATTCTTCTCTTCCTGCAACATATCAAGCCTAACAGCAATAGGCGCCATTATTTCGATGTACTCCGCTCCTTTATCACTTTTTTTTAAATACTGGAAGACAAGGCTTTTGCTCCACACAAATGTTGTTGATTTGTGTCATGCGACCATCAAGGTTCTTAAACAGGTCTTTTATAGAATCGTATAGGGAGTTCCAGCGATTAACACTTGGTGTTTTAAGCTTTGTTCCCAACTCCTTCTTAATTCTCGCAGCAGTTGTAGTTTTCCTGTTTTGGGCATTCCACAATTCCTGTGCTTTGGTAAGTGTCTTATTAAATGGATCTTGGTACCAGAGGACCAGCGAGGAACATTTGAAACATCCTTAGTAGCCAAGATGTTTAATGTGTAGGAAATGCAACGGCGATGTTCAGTTAGGCTAAGTGCATCATGTTCTTCAAGCAGATTTTCTAGCTGGAGAGGTTTTGTCTGCAGAACCTCTGTGTCACTAATTTGCTCCATCTCTTCAAGCGCAACCACTATCTCTGCAATCGGTGCCTGTTCTTCTTCCTCTTCGTCACCCGTTTCTGCATGAGCATCTACCCGAAAGGCTGCACAGAAATTTGCATCATTATCTGTTGTAATGCAGGCAACCTGAAGATAAATTTTTTAATTTAGTTGTTTCCTTATTAATTTGGAGTTATAATTTTTTTCAGCATTACGTTATTATTTCATACTGATTTTTACTGACCTTATGCTCAATGTCAAATTTTTTATGAATATCCGTAATATTGTTGGCTAGGACTGTGCTGGTCTGAGAAACAGATAACTCTCTAGAGGCAAGGACAGACTTCTCTCTCTTCAAAGTATTCAAATTAATCCAGTGAACCGTCATCCCCTGAAAACTCCTGTTTGTTGTTCCCAGTCCAGCTGTCTGCGGTTGTGGCCACATAACTGACCTTATATAATGTTGGTTAAATCAGCCTTCCTTATTATGCATGACATCAAGATCCCTCATCACTTTTCTTCTGGAGGGTAGGTGGAAATCAGAGTTCAGGTAGGACAGGAATTCGACAAAGAACTCAGACTCCACAATGTTAATTGGCCAAATGTCATGTAGCAGAAATCTAGAAGCAAAAATATTTGATGAGAAATGATATTAATGACAAATGAAACTTGGTATTTTAAATTCGAAAATTTTTGTATGGACTGTATTCTGTTAGTTTTTTAATCTGTTAATTGTGACACCATTTATAGTTAACCTGTAGTTAAAATAAAACACTTACCGTAGTTATAAAGCAACTCAAGAGCTCTCTTCTGTTTAAATATTTTCGACATAGACTGAAGAATGATGGTTTGACGCCTTTTGCTGGGTGTCTCACTGTCTGTTGAGCAGCTCCGGCCCCGCTTTGACCCTCCTTCAATTGCAGTACACAGCAATTGAAGGATCTAAAGGAAAAGGTAAAAATAAGCAGTACCTTGTAAAAGCTGAAGGTTTTTTTTTTACATTGGGAGCATTCAATCTTTCCCTTGTACATCACTCTATTGCCCACAATATACTCCTTCTTGCTCTTGACACATGGGAAGTACAGGAGGCATCACACTCAATAATTGCAAGAGTTACACTTCGACGACTTTCACCGTTTGCAATTATTTTTCCCTTTAAGCACTTATTCATATCTGTTTTATTCCAATTTAAACACAAAAGCACTAAAAAGGTTTAATCGCTAATCACAAGTAACCAATAAACTTAGTAAATTGGCTATAATAATAATAATAATAATAATAATAATAATAATAATAATAATAATAATAATAATAATAATAATAATAATAATAATAATAATAATAATAATAATAATAATAATAATAATAAATAATAACAATAATAATAACAAATAATAATAACAAATAATAATAATAATAATAATAATAATAATAATAATAATAATAATAATAATAATAATAATAATAATAATAATAATAATAATAATAATAATAATAATAATAATAAAAATAATAATAATAAAAATAAAAATAATAATAATAATAATAATAATAATAATAATAATAATAATAATAATAATAATAATAATAATAATAATAATAATAATAATAATAATAATAATAATAATAATAATAATAATAATAATAATAATAATAATATAAATAATAATAATAATAAATAATTATTATTATTATTATTATTATTATATATATATATATATATATATATATATATATATATATATATATATATATATATATATATATATATATATATATATATATATATATATATATATATATATATATATATATATATATATATATATATATATATATATATATATATATATATATATATATATATATATATATATATATATATATATATATATATATAAGCGCAAAATATTTAGATAGAGCGCAAACGCAAATTATTTAGATAGAGCGCAAATTTGCGCTTTTGCGCTCTTAAAAAAGTTGTTGAGCGCAAATGCAAAAGCGCACATAGAAATTTCGCGCAAACGCAAAAGCGCACATTTTTTACCTAAAGCGCAAATTGCGCTTTGCGCTTTTGCGCTTTCATTTGCGCTTATGCCCACCTCTGATAATTAGTAGTGACCTAAATATGGTAAAATCAAAACTAGAACTATTGAAATCATCTAGTAAATGTTAAAAATGTATCTTAAAAAGAATTGCTTTGATGTTCACCACTTAGAACGCATTCGTTCTAAGACGGTGATCTAATCGATCCATCATCACCTTAACTTGTAATAAATAGCTTTGATGTTCACCGCTTAGAACGTATCCGTTCTAAGACGGTGATCTCATCGATCACACTGAGTAGGAAAAATAATTCAAAAACAAAATTTCACAAACTTGTAGCACTATGATGTTTGCTGCTAAGAAAAAGATCTAACCTAAGTGAGCAAACTCATATGTCACATTAAGTGAGTAAAATAATATACTAATGCTAAGATATGTAACAACTATGATGCTAAAAATACATAAACAGATCTGTTTTAAGACAGTGGACACATTCAACACAATAAATAAACAAAAATACTTAACAGACTAGCCTTGAGTGAACTGTAAAGTCTTTGCTAGTAGGTGTTCTGTAGTTCTTCTTCTTTCTTAATAATAATAATAATAATAATAATAATAATAATAAATAATAATAATAATAATAATAATAATAATAATAATAATAATAATAATAATAATAATAATAATAATAATAATAATAATAATAATAATAATAATAATAATAATAATAATTAAACACAAACTCAATTACACACACACACACACATTAATAATAATAATGATAATGCTAAAAAATATTAATAATAATAAGAATAATAATACACACACACACACACACACACACCACACACACAACCGTACACACACACACGCACACACTTATATATATCAAATAAGTGCATTTTTATTACAGTTTCTTTTTTTTTAAGTTATTTTGATATATTATTACTATTATTATTATTATTATTATTATTATTATTATTATTATTATTATTATTATTATTATTATTATTATTATTATTATTATTATTATTATTATTATTATTATTATTATTATTATTATTATTTAAAAACTCAATATCATTATTTATTTTAAGAAATTTTCTTTAGTATTATTCTTGAATAAAATAAAACAATTGATTTAAGTATAGTACCAAGCTTTCGTCCGTACACTTCGGACATTTTCAAGGAATAAATTTTATTTTTAATATTTTAACAATTTTGATAAAATAAATGTCGTGTAAACTAATAACAAAAATAAATAAATAAAATTAATAAATTTAAAAGTTAGAGAAGTTAACTTACATTGACTTTTTGTCATTTAAAGATGTTCAAAAAATTGGACATTTCGTTATATTTTATGTTTATCATTGGTTTATGTTTCCTTAAGAGCAACGATTCCCCTAGGCGCAATTCATAAAAATCATTTTTTCTTGTTATGATGGAGAAGCTTTCTTTTATGCTGTTATTTTTAAAATATTAAAATAAAATTTATTCCTAAATGTCCGAAGTGTAAGATCGAAAGCTTGAGACTAATAAAATCAATTGTTTTATTATTCAAGAATAATTTAAAGAAAATTTCTTCTGCTGAAAGAATACTTTCAGGAGGCTTGAAAAAGCATCAAAATCATATTATTATTATTATTATTATTATTATTATTATTATTATTATTATTATTATTATTATTATTATTATTATTATTATTATTATTATTATTATTATTATTATTATTATTATTATTATTTTATTATTATTAATATTTTTTATTATTATTATTATTATTATTATTATTATTATTATTATTATTATTATTATTATTATTATTATTATTATTATTATTATTATTATTATTATTATTATTATTATTATTATTATTATTATTATTATTATTATTATCATTATTATTATTATTATTATTATTATTATTATTATTATTATTATTATTATTATTATTATTATTATTATTATTATTATTATTATTATTATTATTATTATTATTATTTTGTTTTTACTCATTAACTGCTTCTCACTAATCATTCCTCAGCATATGTTAGTATGCATCTATCAGTATCTAATTACCAATTAATTATAAATATTTATCAAACTATCAGGATATCCTTCAATTTGATATATTTACTTGCTATTTAATCTATCTATCTATCTATCTATCTATCTATCTATCTATCTATCTATCTATCTATCTATCTATCTATCTATCTATCTATCTATCTATCTATCTATCTATTTATCTATCTATCTATCTATCTATCTATCTATCTATCTATCTATCTATCTATCTATCTATCTATCTATCTATCTATCTATCTATCTATCTATCTATCTATCTATCTATCTATCTATCTATCTATCTATCTATCTATCTATCTATCTATCTATCTATCTATCTATCTATCTATCTATCTATCTTTTTTTTATACAGAGGGGCTAGAATTAATAAATAAAATAAAAAAAAAAAAACAAGGGAAAAGCCACCCAATCCCAAGGCGGTTAACACAGATCTCTGAGGCGAACCCAGACGAAGTCTTTAAAAAGAGGGAGATTAACTACAGCCGAAAAAATATATGAATTCAGGTAGTTCCACAGAAGAGAGGTGGCTAGAAATAAAGAGGCACAAAACGAACAAGCCTGGGGTTCCCAATAGTAAAACAGAATATATGAGAAAGCAGGATACCCATGTGCAACTAGGGCAATGCAAAGAGGTGGAATGCGAAAGGTCAATTCCATCGATCCCCTGCCTTTATAGTACCTATAGTAAAGAGATAGTCCGCCAACGTCACGTCCCAGAGATAGAGAGAGAGTTTGAAAGTAGAGAACAGTTTATTAGTCTTTTAGCCTTACACTCAATCCTATCCAAAAGATGGGTGTAACCGGAGTCACCCCAAATGTGAGAATAGTATTCCATACAAGGGCGGATAAGACTCCTGTATAATTGGAGTAATTGTTCGGAAGAAAAAAATTTCAGCCACCTTAATGGAACTCACCGATATTTTGAAGCCACCTTAGCAACCATTATGAGATTTCCAAGATAATTTATTGTTTGTGTTTAGACTTGGAATGTTTATTTTATCCACAGGTGAAACGGGAGAATCATCGAAAGAGATAGTAAAGTTAGAGGGGGGGGGGTTAAGGGAAATATGAAGAAGTTGAGTTTATAAAGAGTTGAATTTCACAAGGTTGAGGCGC
Organism: Trachelipus rathkii; assembly: GCA_015478945.1. NCBI lineage: Eukaryota > Metazoa > Arthropoda > Malacostraca > Isopoda > Trachelipodidae > Trachelipus > Trachelipus rathkii. The sequence continues at coordinate 34,611 of JABUQX010145339.1, forward strand.
CCCCACCGGAAAATCCTATCAAGATCGGTAAGAACAGAATCAGAATGCTAAAGTCGAGAAGCAGCTATAGGTGTAAAAGAGGGAGCAGATTTGAATTGAGTGGAAGAAGGGAGAGTTGAGTCATCGGCATGGGAATGAACAGAGTTGAAAGTGCAGCTGAAAAGATTATAAATGAAAAGTAAGAATAAAGTTTCAGATAAAACAGAACCATGTTGATCTCCACAATTAACAGGAAAGGAGAAAGAGGTCCCTCCATCAACAAGTGCCGATATGGAGTTATTTGAGAGAAAACTAGACATGAGTAGAGTAACTAAAGAGAAGAAGGATATGTCAAGCTCCACCACATAAGATTCCCCATAGTCCTTAAAAGCAGAAGACCATAAATCAGTGAGATAGGAAAGAATGTCACCAGTTGGGCTCAAGCGTCGAAAACCTTACTGGTGATCTGAAAAGAGGGAATGAGATTCCAGATGATCCAGAAAATGAGAGTTAGGAGTGGTTTCAAAGATTTTATATAGAATACAAGTGAGAGCTTTAAGACAATAGTTAGAAGGATCAGAGCACCTACCCCTCTTCGAAATCTGTTGAACACACGCTCGCTTCCACCACTGAGTTAAAGTTTTAGTACTAAAGCATAGAGCGTAGAGGTGAACAAGGACAAGCGCCAGCACAAAAGCACAGTCCCTCAAAACATGTATGTCTATACCTATTAGCCTTCCTGACGTTCATAGTTCTCAGAATCTAATGCACCCGATCATGTTTAATCACAGGCAAAGCCAAGGAACACCTGAGAGGAGACAGAGTAGGAGGATGGATGCCAGAATCGTCCAGGACTGAATTATATGACAAAATGAGGCCAAAGAGATTGACCTTTTTCAGTAGGAGTATTAGGGAATTAGAGGAGGAAAGGCAGATTTACAGAAGTTATTAGAGATGATTTAAGCAAGAGGAGAGAAAGTTTTAACAGTAGAAGAACCTAGAAGGTCAGCCCACTTCCTTTTGGTGAAGCAAGCTTAACCTGTCGAATATCCCTGGAACGATTTCCGAGTTCAATAAAATCAGCAAGAGTGATATAAGAACGAGAGTTTTTCCATTCCCAATATGAATTATTTCTATCTTGAAGGGCACGAGAACAAGTGAGATCGAGCCACAGATTTTGAGAGGAAAAAGATATAGTTGAAGATGGAATGAACCTGCTCATTCCCTCTGCGATTACGGTCCCTACTTTTTCAGCAGACGCAGAAGCTTAATACAAGTCAAAACATGATTCCTACAAGGGAAAGGTAGCAAAAAAAAAAACGAGCATTAAACCGACTAAAGTGCCAGAAAATACATTTAGGGCATGGTGTAGCTAATATAGAAAAGTGTTATAAGTAAGAACTTCAAAATTGTGGTCAGAATTACCTAGGAGGGAAACTGATGTATCTGTAAAGAGAAGTAGTGGTGAAGTATAAGCCAAGAGGGTTCAAGAACTAGTTAAGGCAATCTGGGATGTGTGTAGGCTCCTTAATCAGCTGTTCCAGAAGATTTGCTGAGAATATAGAATGTTTTGGCCTCCTTCTCTACCTGTATCAATATGAGAGAAGCCCAACCACTCAGTGTGGTTTATGTTGAAGTCCCTTAAAAGATCCAATGTTGGGCTCGGGCTGAGCCCCATTTTCAGCCCCACCTAAAAATGGACATAAAATTCGGAATTTTCAGCCGATTTTGACTATATAAACACCAAAATGTGGCTTTTTTTGCCCTCTAAAACGTTGTTTTCCGGTGTTTTTCTGTGTCTGTAGTCATTCTTTCAGAATTTTCAAATTTTTCAAAACCCATGTTTTGACATTTCTTAACATCACATACCAGAATTTTTTCGAAATGACTTCAAACTTGAAATATGCATAGATAGGTCCATTACCTACAAAAGTACAGAAGTACTTTTTCGATTTTTTGAGTTTTGTGCTCAGCGTTGTCCAATTTCCAAACCCACTTTTTTTGGATTTTGAAATGAAAAATTGCGATTTTTTTTATTCTTGTCCGATCAACATCAAATTTTCAGGGCTTGTATAGTCGGGCAAGATGCATCTTTTTTACTTAGATAATTTTTTTGTATACTCAATAAAAAAATTTTAAAAATTTTCAAAAAAATTTTTTTTTGAAAGTTTGTTCCAAGAACAAATCCAAACCTAATGCATATACAAAGAAATTATCTAAGTAGAAAATGTGCATCTCCCCCGACTACATATGCCCTGAAAATTTCATCCACTTTGCTAGAACAGAAAAAAATTATCGCAATTTTTCATTTCAAAATCCAAAAAAGTGGGTTTGGAAATTGGACAACGCTGAGCACAAAACTCAAAAAATCGAAAAGTACTTCTGTACTTTTGTAGGTAAAAGATCTCTTCATCTATTTATCTATCTATCTATCTATCTATCTATCTATCTATCTATCTATCTATCTATCTATCTATCTATCTATCTATCTATCTATCTATCTATCTATCTATCTATCTATCTATCTATGATTTCTACATATTATTATTGTTATTTTAGTTTTTGGATTTTTATTTTTTAATTACTTTTAAAAAAATGTACTTGTTTACGATAATAAAGAATTAAAGTCTAAAGTCTATCTATCTATCCATCTATCTATCTATTTATCTATCTATTTATCTATAATATATATTTGATAAATATATATGTATATAAAATATATATAATATATATAAATATATATATTGTATATTAATTTTTTAACTGTTTTTTTTACTTTTTAATTTTAATTTTATTTTACTTCTAAATGTACTATGTTTCCGAATAAAGAATCTATCTATCTATCTATCTATCTATCTATCTATCTATCTATCTATCTATCTATCTATCTATCTATCTATCTATCTACCATCTATCTATCTATCTATCTATCTATCTATCTATCTATCTATCTATCTATCTATCTATCTATCTATCTATCTATCTATCTATCTATCTATCTATCTATCTATCCTATTTAACGATTTTTCACTTCACACTTTACCTTACCATTACTTATTCCATTTTCTCTGTGTACTTTCTTGTATGAAAAGCAAACACGATTCTTCGGTTATACATTTGTCGTGAAATGATTACGCTCTTCGCTGTAGTGACGCGGCTTTTATTTCAGCAGCAAAAGATGGAAAAGGCGATCAAATGAGGGGAAACGAAGGAAAAAGCGCTCTATGCGAATAAAAATGAGGAAACAGATATTACACTAGTCATTTAATATAAGTAAAATAAAATATTCGAGCGCAGAAAACAAATGATGAAAGGACTGTTTATCAGGATATATATATATATATATATATATATATATATATATATATATATATATATATATATATATATATATATATATATATATATATATATATATATATATATATATACTTAAGTGAGTGTGATAAAGAGATGACCATATAAATAAAGAACAAATATCTCTGAATGAAGAGAAAGATTACTTTGAATTTTCTACATTTAAATTTCAATAAAGAAAGGAACGTATGAGAGAGAGAGAGAGAGAGAGAGAGAGAGAGAGAGAGAGAGAGAGAGAGAGAGAGAGAGAGAGAGAGAGAGAGAGAGAGAGAGAGAATGTTCTTTAAGGAGTTAAATGGAAGAAGGAGTTATCAGACTTTTTAAAAAATGGAAGCCATTTAACATGGAAAGAAATTTGGAACGGGACGTTCTTCGCTCGATCTGAAGAGGAGAAATGAAACTCTTTATCGAGATATGCTTCGATTAGACCAAATATAAAATGGGATTCTAACGCATTCATAAATGCAACGATAATGTATAATCCAGAAATGAAAAATAAAATATTTAATTATATACTTAAATTTAATTATAAAATATTTAATTTAATTATAAATATTTAATTGTTTCATTTAATGAAATTTATTATATATTATATTAATTATATTAATTACATTAAATATATTAAATATATTAATTATAATTTAATTTTATTATATTATTCAATTATATTAATTATATTAATTATATTAATTATATTAAATATATTAATTATATTAATTATATTAATTATATTAATTATATTAATTATATTAATTATATTAATTATATTAATTATATTAATTATATTAATTATATTAATTATATTAATTCTATTAATTAAATTAATTCCATTTACAAAGATATTGTTATTAATACTTCATTTCATTTATACAATAAAACTATAAAACATTTTAAGTATATAAATGATCTTCTCTTTTAATTGAGGCGAGGAGAACTTGTGACATTTTTCATTTACTCTTCTATTAATTTCAAAATTTATTTCTATTTAAATATTATATAAAAAAAAAAAAATTAAACACAAAATGAAAAACCTGTTGCTTTCAATATATGTTACGTTATTAACTATTTTTTTCAATACATAAGACAGAAATATATATATATATATATATATATATATATATATATATATATATATATATATATATATATATATATATATATATATATATATCAATATTATATATATATATATATATATATATATATATATATATATATATATATATATATATATATATATAATATATATATATATATATATATATATATATATATATATATATATACTAAGTGTATGGTATGGTGTAAATAAAGACTCTTATATACACAATGTAACATGGCATATACAAACACACACACACGCGCGCGCATTATTTTCATATATATATATATATATATATATATATATATATATATATATATATATATATATATATATATATATATATATATATATATATATTATTAAAAATTATTGTTGCAAAATTATTAAAATTATAGCATTATTTATTATACATTATAATTAAGAAAAATATTGCCAAATATATTTATTTAATATTATGTTAATTGATAGAATAAAAGATGAGCGATAAGCGAAATTAAAATCTGTATAAATTGTCTTCAAAGTCAACTCACTGATCGTTTAAACAATTTGTACGTGTGAAAGAAATTTCCTTCGTAGATACTCTTTTTCTGCTGAATAAAAAACGCATTGAGTTGTTGAAACTTTTTGTTCCTATGTTAAAGAGTGTCGCCGCAATTGTGGCAATTTTGATAAATTTCATTTTGATTTGTGCTGAATCGATTAACATTGTAAATATTATTCTTAGAATTAAGATATATTATTATAGGCTTGAAATAACTTAATAAAGTACCAAAAGAATTTTTTTGGAATACTTTGTTTCCTCCAGCCATTAGTTTACATTTGATTAGACAGAACAGTTTATGGCTAAGTAAGGCTGCATCTTCTATGAGTGTTTTCTGCTAACTTATGGTAAGGTGAGAGATTGTGCAGTCAACAGCTACGTTCGGTAACACTAATATCTATATTTTTC
>JABUQX010145340.1:0-2500 GCA_015478945.1 Trachelipus rathkii
GGTGTGCTTCGTTCCAGTTAATAGTTGGGTGTTTAACCGTTTTCGCATTTATCGTGAAGCGCTTTCCAGCGTTTTCATTGCGCCACTTCATATATATATATATATATATATATATATATATATAACTATAATAATAATATATATATATACAATTATAATATATATATATATATATATATATATATATATATATATATAATATATATATATATAATATATATATATATATATAATAATAATATAATAATAATAATAATAATATATAACAACAATAATAATATATATACAGTATATATATATATATAATAATATATGTATATAATAATAATAATAATAACATATATATATATTCTATATAATAATAATAATAATATGTAATAATAATATAATATGCAGATAATAATATAATAATAATAATAATAATAATAATAACTATAATATAATATATATATAATAATAATAATAATAATAACAATAATAATAATAATAATAATAATAATAATAATAATAATACAGTATAATAATAATAATAATAATATATGTATAATAATAATAATAATAATAATATATAATATATATATGTAATAATAATAATAATATATATATAATAATAATAATAATAATATGTAATAATAATAATAATACCGATTATAATAATAATAATAATAATAATAATAATATAATAATAATAATATGTAATAATAATAATAATATATACTGAATAATATATCAATAATAATATGTAATAATATGCTATAATAATAATAATAATAATAATAATAATAATAATAATAATAATAATGTAATAATAATATATATATCAATAATAATAATAATATATAATAATAATAATAATAATAATAATAATATGTAAATATTAATGTAATAATATATATAAAAGTAATAATAATAATAAAAATGTTTAATAACAACAATAATATATATATACTGTAATAATAATAATAATAATAATAATATGTATATAATAATGGCATAATAATATATATGTGTAACAATAATAATATGTATCAACCGTAATAATAATCAATAATATGTATACTATTATTAATAATAATAATAATAATAATGATAATATGTATATATATAACAACTATATATATATAATATACATATATATATATAATAATAATATAATAACAAATATAATATATATATATATATATTAACAACATATAACAATAACAATATATATATATATATATATATATAACAACATATATAATATATATATATAATACAATATATATCTTTTAACATATAACATATCATATTATATATATAACATATATATATATATATTTTATATTTATATATATATATATTATTAATAACCCATATGATCATATTTACATATATATATATATATGTTTATAACATATATATAACAGCAACAATGCTATCATAATGCAAGTATGTGTGTAATAATAATATGCGTGTATGTGTGTGTATGTGTATATATAACAACAACAATATATAATATATAATAATAATAACATAATATAATATAATATAAGCAAAAGCAGTATAATAATAATGTGTGTGTATGTGTATGTATATATATACATATATGTGTATATATATAATATAATATAACAATATCAACATATAATATATGTAATAACAATATGTATAATAATATATAACAATAATATATCATCCCTAATATATATATAATATATATATATATATACTATACCATATATATATATATATATATATATACTCTTTCTTTATACTTTCTTATATATATAATAACATAATATATATATAATATTCTACTCTCAAATTTAAAGATAAAAGTCGTTATGCAATAAGTAAAAAAAAATATAACGCAAGTCGAAAAGAAAGCCAAGCCTTACCGCCCCCTTTATATCCTTTAGTAAGAACTCGCCGCAGTCAAATAAATCCACCCTAGAGCTTTACGGGACCGCAACGGACCCTCACTATGGGTACCACTATGGTATCGATCTTTTCACTTGCAGAGTATCAAACTGCACTGGCGAATAGAAGACGGGCTCTTGGTTCCAGAAATGATTTTCGTACCATGCTCCGTCACTTGTATCCGTCCCTCGGAATCAGCATTTTTGCTGGATCTGTATAATAAATCTGGATCGAATCTTCTTTCCTTCTGTTGGGACTACAGCTTTTGTAATTCCTATCCCCAAACCTGGCAAAGATCCGAAGTTATCGGACAACCAAAGACCAATTTCTCTGACCTGTTATTCTTTGTAAATTAATGGAGAAAATGGTTTCAGGCCGCTTTCCCTGTTCTGGAGAGACGCAAACCCTTTTTAAATTTCCAGTTTGGTTTCCGCAAATATCGTTCAACCTCGGACCCTTTGTTAAAACTACATCATGACATCCGGGAAGCCTTTTAAACCGGTGGGATGGTTCTTGGTGTCTTCTTTGACCTTGAAAAAACATGACTCGTGGGAGAACTGGTATTCTCCTTAAACTCCATTCGCTCGGTTTCTGTGGA
>JABUQX010145340.1:7500-12500 GCA_015478945.1 Trachelipus rathkii
ATATATATATATATATATATTAAAAAAAAAAAATTTTCTAAATAATCTTTTTCTGCCTTCTTTCTTCACCACTCACCTCCTACTCATTAATTTGTAATTTCCTCTAAATGTTATTTTTGCTCTCCTGAGCTTAATTAAAGGAAAGTAGTATATAGTCACGATGGTATTTAGTCCTCTGCTTCTTAAAACTTGTTGCTTTCGAATTTGGATCTCTCTCTCTCTCTCTCTCTCTCTCTCTCTCTCTCTCTCTCTCTCTCTCTCTCTCTCTCTCTCTCTCTCTCTCTCTCTCTCTCTCTCTCTCTCTCTCTCTCTCTCTCACAACTACTACCATCTTTTTCTGCTAGAAATGTGCTTCCATTCAAAAATGTCGAAAATTTGTAACTCTCTCAATCATCTAACCACCGTGTGTCCTATTGCTAAATTAACCTCCGTTTTCACACAAAATTTCGAACGTATCCTCAACATCAAGATTTTGAAAAATTTTAATTGTTCTAAAAATACTCGTTTCCTTCGCGGAGGCCGCATTTCGATTAAATATGATTTTTTTCAAACGTTTTATTTCTTCCTCCTTTTCTGAAATCACGTTGGTTTTTTCGTTCATTTGTATATCCAGTTCTTTGAATTTTTTAGCTTTCTTTTCCAAATTTCGCCATTTTTCGAAAGAACTCGCATACTTTTTAAGCGTTAATGTTTGTTTCGGATCGTATTCTTGGGGACTCGTCTCATGAATCAGTCGCTTCCCGTAGTCGTGGTTGGATTTTCATGAATTAAGATTATCTTTCACGCTTCCAACTATTTTTCCTTTTCCTACTTTTTATTAATGACACACACACACACACATATATATATATATATATATATATATATATATATATATATATATATATATATATATATATATATATATATATACTATATATCTATATAATTTGTAAACATACCAAAAATCAGCTTTATTGGTGATTTCCTTATGATTTTAAACCTAATACTTAAGACTTGTCGGCTACAAACACAATAGATAGGGTTCTGAAATTAGACTTTGAAAAAAAAGGTGCGTCCTACGAAATTCTGATTCTACATCCGGCTGCAGCGAGATTTTCAGAAAATCCAGTAAATTTCTCTAAGTTTCTTGATTTTATGGAACGATAGGATGCAAACAAATATTGGCTGATATTTCTTTATATCCGAGCGTTGCTCGAAAATCAAAGAAACTTGAAGAATATTCCCTGGATTTTCTGTAAATGTAGCAGGTAAACACTTAGCTTATTTATTTTGTTATTTATTTATTTGCTTATTTAGAGTCGATTTGAATAAGGGCACATTCTGCAAGTAGTTTAATTATTTTGTTAAAAACTTCGTAAAAATAAGTTAACGTTAAATGATTAACTTCATTAAGTTAGTAGTAAAATTAACGAATTAACGCTAACATAGTGAAAGTTTTTGGTTAACGATGAACGGTTATCCATGTCCATCATATGATATAATATATATATATATATATATATATATATATATATATATATATATATATATATATATATATATATATATATATATATATATATATATATATATATATATATATTCTAAAATTAGCTAATTATTTTTCAATATTATATTATTTTGCAAGCAAAAACACTTAATTTTATAAATTAGGGTTGATATATATATATATATATATATATATATATATATATATATATATATATATATATATATATATATAATAATATATATATAATAATATATATATATATATATATCAGAATAATATATATATATATATATATATATATATATATATATATATTTAATTATTAACATATATATATACATATATATATATATATAAATATATATATATATATATATATATATATATATATATATATATATATATATATATAATATATATGATATATATATATATAAATATATATAATTATTGCACTTTAGATGGAGATATTTAAGGCGTTTTAGATTTGGCAAGTTTTTCTTCCAAATCGAAGAACGTTCTTGAGTTCATTTTCGATGAAAAATCAAATGAACATTCTTCAGTTTTGAGGTTTGTTTACATTTTACAGCACAGACCTAAGCCTATAAAGGCTATTAATTAGGATTTTTTAGTGTTATAGTTTATATATATATATATATATATATATATATATATATATATATATATATATAATATATATATATATATATATATATATATATATATATATATATATATATATATATATATATATATATAATATATAAACAACCATGTTTTGAAACATGATTACGACGATAACAGAGAAATAAAATTTCTCAATTTTGTAATTTTTTTATAATTATATTTCACCAGTTCTTTGGGAAATAACATAATTAATATATTTCGAAGATAAAATAGTGGTTCGAAAACTTGAAAACATTAAAAAAAACATTTTTTTACGATTTCATGTGACGTCACAAGTCAAGAATAAATACTCAAGAATGAAAAGAACGAAAAAGAGCAATCTTACGGATGGAAGAAAAATTCCCAATTTCGCTAGAAAATTGTCTTCCATTTGGAAGAAATTTGACAAATCAAATGGGAAAGTGAAGAATTTCTTCCGTTTGAAAGAATTCTTGCCAAATCAAAAACGCCTTAAAGGTTTGAAGAAAGCCTTTTCTAAAGTTTTGATATGAAAGAAACACTTTGTGTCTAAACTTGTCTCTGATTTCCATTTCTGTCGCGCAATAGAATCTGTTATTGACAGTCAACGTTCATCTTTTAAATCAATTAATAGTGGTGTTCCTCAGGGTTCTTTTATCTCCCCACATTATTTTTATTTACTCTTCCTTGATGACGTATCTGTTACGTCATCACCTATCCATTCTAATGTTGATGACCTTATCCTTTATTATTACAACTTTAAGTTTGAAAAATATCCCGCACAATCGTAATTTTATTAATACTAAAATGCTGTCTCTCTCTCTCTCTCTCTCTCTCTCTCTCTCTCTCTCTCTCTCTCTCTCTCTCTCTCTCTCTCTCTCTCTCTGGTAATTCTTCCCTATGCAGAGAAATCAAAGTTTTTCAGTACCTCAAAAATTCAATTCTTTTATCTCTTTACTTGACATAATCTTCTGGACGACTACAAAAACTTCTTCTAAAACGCACAACTCAACCTTGAAATTTAACTCGATATCTAAACCTCGACCTAACTGGAACTGCAATATGGTGACAGTGATGACATGTCACATCCACTTGTATAGCCAAATGGTAACTCTCGAATCAATTTTAAAATAAATTCTCGAATATATTTATAACCATTTTGAAAAGGATTATGAAACCTAAAATGTGTGGAAGATTCTTTAATACAATAACATCTTCACTTTCTTCCCATTATATATATATATATATATATATATATATATATATATATATATATATATATATATATATATATATATATATATATATATATATATATATATATATATATATATAAGAAATAAAAAGACGAACAGAAGCTTTGATATCATTTAATTAGGACGTTTCGAGTTTATCCAAACCCATCATCAGCTAAAACATAAATTAAAATTACAATAATATTATGAAAGTTAAAAATTAAAATTAATAATAATAATAATAATAATAATAATAATAATAATAATAATAATAATAATAATATTAATAAACAATAACAATAATTAATTAATAATAATACCAATAATTAATAATAATAACTAATAATTAATAATAATAATAATAATAATAATAATAATAATAATAATAATAATAATAATAATAATAATAATAATAATAATAATAATATTCACAGTAATAAAGAACCAAAATAGTAAAAAATATAAAACAATTTAAAAATAAAATTATATTAAAACTATAACCTATATTATATTACCTGTTTAGTTGACAGTCTTGGGAAGAATGTACAAAAATAGCAAAAACAACTGCTTATATACTAGAAAATTGGTTGGTTGGTACATTTTAAAAAATAAATATAAATATACATTTGGCACAATAGAGTTAATAAAAATAATTACACAGTGATTAAAACAGGATTATTAAAGTAAAATAAATAAATAAATTAAAACCAAAATTAAAACAAAAATAATTTAATTGAGGAGCCATCTGAGTTAAGTTGCGGCTTTGTATTATGTATAAACAGGCTCTCGAGAATCCGTCGTTCAAGTAAACCTGACGCCGAAGACAACACCTTGAAGCTATCCTTTGAAATGTCATGACGGCTCTCTGAAGAGTGGGTCCTGATGGCAGAGTTTTCGGGTGAAGTTAATGGTCTGTTTGTTCTATATGAAAGACCCAGATGTTTTGAAATCCTCAGCTGCAGCTGTAAGCCAGTCTGGCCTACATAACGGGCTTGGCAGTCCGCACAAGAATATGAATAAATAACTGAGGACCTCAAATGAGCCGGTAAAATATCTTTCATTCTGAAAAAACTATTAATTTTAAAATCATTGACAAGTATAAAAATAATTTTATAAGATGAAAAAATTTTAGAAATTGATATTTGAATGTTTTTAACGAGCTTCGGAATGTTGGGACCGAAGTAAGGAACTTTTAGATAAACTACTTGCAATGCTTCGGTCCCAACACTCCGAAGCTCGTTAAAAACATTCAAATATCAATTTCTAAAGTTTTTCCATCTTATAAAATTATTTTTATACTTGTCAATGATTTTAAAAGAATAACAGTTTTCAGGAATGAAAATGTTTACAAATGTTCCAGTCTCAGTCAGCTATTCATATTGCTGTAGCAATTCTCAATGCAGGCAATTTGGCACAGCAATTTCAAACACCTGGGTGCTTTCATATCAGAGGCTGAAATAGACTCATGGCGCTACGCAGCTTTCTGCCTCAAAGTTGCTAACGATGCGTCCTGTTCTTCAGGACGCTCAGGTGTTGACCTTCGGCGTCCATTTACGCGGGCGACATTCTCGGCGACCTGCACAAATACTGAAACCTCAGCTGTCATCCTCCAGCCAGAGCCATTT
>JABUQX010145340.1:17500-27731 GCA_015478945.1 Trachelipus rathkii
TCAAAGAGCTTGTCTAACGTTGCTATGAAAGCCTCTTTCAATTCCAGTTTTCCTCTGCCAAGTGATATGTTTTTGGCCTTTTCCCAGTTTTCTTCTATCTTCTTCAGGACTGTAACTCTCGAATTTAAAATTGGCACCACAAAACAACTGTTTGCTAGCTCCCACTTTTCAAGCACTTTTGGATAAATATCCTTTGCAAGAGTGGCTGCTGGGTAATTTCTGACATTCTCTCCACTCTGCTCTCTTAGCAGATGCCCATATCTTAGAACATCACGTAGAGTTGGGAGTTCAGAAGGCAGCATTTCTCGACCAGTTCCAATGAAGTTACTCATGTGAGTGGAAGTTGCCAGTCTTGTCTTCCTTTTACTAGCCATGGTTCCAAATTTTCAGATTTTGCAAGTGGAAGAAACTATTCGTGCCTGGAAAAAGAAAAACAAGAAAATGTCACTATTTGTATGATATTAATAAAAATTAATAAAAAGACACTCAGCTGCAAATGAGTATTGCTAGTTTAAAAACTTTTACGAGTGGCATTAAATTTTTTTACAGATGTTATAGTATAATATAAGTATATTCTTAACCTTAGAGCAGAAGTACAGACAGAAATAATGATAAGAAGGCACTTCTTTAGAGAAAGTATTTGCCCATAATAGCTATTTACCAAGCAAACTAATGTAATTGCCAGTTCTTGTAAATATAATTGTGAATCGCTAGCCAACACAATTTTTTGAGCCCCCTCATTTTTTGAAAAGGGAAGTCAAAAAATTTGCTGAAAAGCCACCATCGTTACTATCAGTGCTGTTGCCAAGGGTTGCTGATAAGGTGGCTTCCACTTCTGTGAATCTTTTTTGTCACACGAGCAAGCATCCTCGGTTATGCTATTTAAACGCACTCTAAGAAGTGGTTCACCGTCAGAGATACCATTCTTATTGGGGTTTCCAGTTAGCAAAATTCCTTATTAGAACCTTTTATATATCGAAACTAGATTTATTATTGAATCTAAAAGTTTCTCATAATTCTTCACCCAGAAAGTAAGAAGTATCGGCCATATTAACCAATACCGATACCGATACCCCAAAAAATGGCCGATACTGCCGATACCGATACTATCGGTACATCCTATATATATATATATATATATATATATATATATATATATATATATATATATATATATATATATATATATATATATATATATATATATATTTAGCTACATATATAACCTTATAGGCTCAAACAGATGAATATTATATATATATATATATATATATATATATATATATATATATATATATATATATATATATATATATATATATATATATATATATATATATATATATATATATATATATATAAGTAGTGATGCCACGGTTTGGGCTCCTCCACCCTTTTCGATATGAAGGAATAGAGATATAGGTCTGAAACTTGGAATATAATCTATATATGGGATAAGGACGAATCCGTGTAAATTTCAAGTCTGTAGGATGTATATAGAGGGTGGTCACCCCCGAGGGTGGACGCCGATATTGCGCTTACGCCCTTGTGGCGTGATCTGCGTGGGTGAGTTTAGGCCTAACAAGCGTTCGGGCGACCGACCACCTGGAGGTCAAACAGACCGAAGGTCTGTTTGACCGACAGACACAGACTGAGCGCGCGTGCGCATACACAAACACATTATTATTATTATTACGTCGAAGAAGTGATCCCCGAAGGGGATCACTTTGAGTCAACGATCCCTGTAGGGATCGTTTTTTTACGTACTCTGACTCCGGCTCCGACTCCGACTCCGGCTCCGGCTCCGGCTCCGGCTCCGGCTCCGGCTCCGGCTCCGGCCGCGGTTTGGTTCAGACTCCGGCTCCGGCCGCGGTTCCGACCCCGCTTCAATCAACGAGTGTGTATGTTTATTATTATTATTATTATTAGTAGTAGTAGTAGTAGTAGTAGTAGTAGTGGTAGTAGTAGTTAGAGTTATCGTATCGGGTTAAAATTTGGAGGTGTGTTAGATGGGGAGGTAACCTCGTCGTAGACGGGTTACGACCATCCCCGTGGGCGAAGGGGACCCCACCCCCCTTAAAAAATCGAAGTGTTCGTAATTGGTTGAAATTTGGTGAGAGGATTCAGAGTTGAATTTCTAGAAATACTTGATATGTGAATCTGATGAGTTGGCTCCGGCACCGGTGCTGGAGCCACTGCGGTGCCGAGTTAATAAACAGTCGTATAACAACAATGTTGGTGTCTTTATATATGTTATTGGATCTGTAGATTTCGAAAATAATAAATAAATAAATAAATAAATAAAATTTCTTATTCTTTTTATGTTTATAACTTACAAATTTACGTTTTTACATACCCTAAAGCAGTAAATCACTAAATCAAACCACTATCCAACCTCCCTCCTGACCATCTGTGATCTATTGATCTA
Organism: Trachelipus rathkii; assembly: GCA_015478945.1. Lineage (NCBI taxonomy): Eukaryota > Metazoa > Arthropoda > Malacostraca > Isopoda > Trachelipodidae > Trachelipus > Trachelipus rathkii. The sequence goes on from JABUQX010145340.1 coordinate 19,929, forward strand.
TTGATTAAGGTCAAATTTTTACTAAAATTGTAGCGTTTTACATACCCTAAAGCAGTAAATCACTAAATCAAACCACTATCCAACCTCCCTCCTGACCATCTGCATTATATTGATCTATTGATTAAGGTCAAATTTCGAGTATCATTTTGGATAAACATAACATAAAATCAAGTTCTTTATACAAAGATCAATCAATATATGTCAACGTAACAAAGTTTTCACATTAATAAAGCTAACATAACATCAACTGAACTTAAGAAAATAATGCCCAAAGACAAACATAACATCTTAAGCAGGAATAAACGGTTAACATTAACAAAGTTCCACACTTAACACCAGTAAAGCAACTAACAAGGTATGCAAAACGTAACCTAATCTTACTTTTTCAAGCATAACTCTAACATATTAAATTTAATCTTACACTAACACAGTAACATTTAGCAAAAATTTATCACAACATTGGTTAATTATCATACAGACCAGCGAAAGTATGCTAACATAATAAAGTTTCCACATTAATAAAGCTAACATAACATCAACTGAACTAAGAAAATAATGCCCAAAGACAAACATAACACATCTTAAGCGGGAATAAGCAGTCAACATTAACAAAGTTCCACACTTAACACCAGTAAAGCAACTAACATGGTATGCAAAACGTAACCTAATCTTACTTTTTTCAAGCATAACTCTAACATATTAACGTTAATCTTACACTAACACAGTAACATTTAACTAAAATTTCTCACAACATTGGTTAATTATCATACAGAGCAGCGAAAGTATGTCAACGTAACAAAGTTTTCACACTAATAAAGCTAACATAGCATCAACTGAACTAAGAAAATAATGCCCAAAGACAAACATAACACATCTTAAGCAGGAATAAGCAGTCAACATTAACAAAGTTCCACACTTAACACCAGTAAAGCAACTAACATGGTATGCAAAACGTAACCTAATCTTACTTTTTCAAGCATAACTCTAACATATTAACGTTAATCTTACACTAACACAGTAACATTTTATAAATGTCTCACAACATTGGTTAATTATCATACAGAGCAGCGAAAGTATGTCGACGTAACAAAGTTTTCACACTAATAAAGCTAACATAGCATCATATGAACTAGGAGAATAATGTACAACGAAAAAGCTAACACATCTTACGCCGTAATAAACTGTTAACATTAACAAAGTTCCACACTTAACACCAGTAAAGTAACTAACTTTACATACAAAACGTAACCTGTTCATACTGTTTCCAAGCATATCTCTAACATATTAACGTTAATCTTACATTGACACAGTAACATTTATCAAAAAATGTGTCATAACCATACCTAACCATCATAATACCTAACGAGTAAATACGAATAAAGTAAAGTTTTTAGACTTATCTCTTTTTAGACTCCGCCTCCTTTCAGAAAATACCAACTCTAAACATGAAAAATGATTTTACGCTTTAACTATTTGCATAAAGTGGTGCAATACTTATTATATTTGACCCTCTGGCAGGAATACAAGCAGTGTAGCAGTCGCCATTCGGTTTACGATTAAATATAAATGACACATCGCTGGGAATAACGAAACTCCTCGTGAAGATATCAACAACAAGCGTAGAGATGCAGGGAGATGTCATCGTATCAACACAGCGAAAAACTACCCTACTGAAGAAAATAGTGTATAAACATCCCTTAAATGTAATGAGATTCTTTCTTTCAACCAATCAGAAGAAAGTAAACAAGAATACGACGTACGAGTGAACCATATCAGTTCAAAAGGGTATATATTCTCGTTCGACAACAACAACAACAACAACAACAACAATAACATAGTACAAAGATAAGTTCTTTGGATACTAACCAATGAATATATGCTAACGTAACATTGTTTTCACATTAATAAAGCTAACATAGCATTACCAGAGCTAAGAAAATAATGTACAACGACGAATCTAACACAACTTAAGCACGAATAAACTGTTAACATTAACAAAGTTCCACACTTAACACCTGTAATGACACTGCATACAAAACGTAACCTATTCATACTTTTACCAAACATATTTCTAACATATTAACGTTAATTTTACATTGACACAGTAATATTTAGCAAGAATTTATCATAACCTTGTTTAATTATCATACAGAGCAGTGAAAGTATGCTAACGTAACAAAGTTTCTACATTAATAAAGCTAACATAACATAACCTGAACTAAGAATATAATGTACAATGACAAACCCAACACACCATACGCACGAATAAACCACTAACATTAACAAACTTTCGCACTTAACAACAGTAAAAGTACATAACCATCGTACAAACGTAACCTATTCACACTTTTTTCAAACATATCTCCATGACATATCAATGTTAATTTTACATTAACATCGTAATATTTAACAAAAGTTTAACATAAACCGGTCTAATCATCATACTGACAAAGAATAAAGAATAAAATGCTGACGTAACAAATGTTTTACATCAACTTCGTAACATTTAACAAAAAAATTCATCATAACCTCGTCTAAATATCATAATCCCCAGCGAATAATACTGCAAAGATAACAAAGTTTTAACCAAACATAACAAAAAAATAACAAAATTTTATCCTAACATAACATAAAAATAAGTTCTTTGAGTAAAATATCACAGTAAAACGTAATAATTTACTGATTTTAAAGCAGTAAATCAGTAAATCAGTAAATCAAACCACCCATCCCTGCAGTCCCCTATCCGTCCCACCCACCTGTGATCTATTGAGCTATTGATTCAAGTCATATTTCAAGTATCATTTTGGACAAACATAACATAAAAATATGTTCTTTATATACTAACCTACGAATATATGCTTAACCGACAAAGTTTTAGCATCAATAAAGCTAACAAATCATAACCGCGACTAGGAATATAATGTACAAATGCAAACCTAACATACCTAGCGTATGAATAATCAGCTAACATCCTGAAAAATTCCCTACTGATCATGGTAAACTAGCTAACAGGTCATACAATACTCGATATGTTACAGCTTTTCGAGCATATTAGCAACAGGTAAAGCCGTATTATCTAACAAAATCCCTTAACAAAGTGACCAATCTATAAAAGATGCCACCATCTTGAACTATGAATTGACACTATCTTCAACAAAGTGTCACTCGTTTCGAGTATAACATCATTTGACCTATGAAGATAAAGGTAGACAGTAGCAAAAGTCTAGGGAACCCAAACCAACATTATTCAACAAAAAGCAACCTAGGTTCACGTTTCTAACACATCGTCAGTTAACACAGTAATATCTTACAAAAACTCATCATTTCTCTAACAAATCAGTGTTATTTCCACATTGGCATAGTAATATTTAACATAACGTACTTAACTTACGAATAAACAGTTTTCATTAACCAAGAGTATCTAAAGCAACACATTACCTTCCGAGAGAAAACCCAGGGGGATGCGCCCCTTAAAGTGTGAATCGTAGGGGGGATCACCCCGAAGGGTGTAAAGCGAGCTTACCCCTCGAAGGAGAAGAGTGGTAAAGATAGCCCACTGGGCACGGGGCCACAAAGCCCCGCACTTGCTCGGGTGATCCCCTCACGCGATTCACACCCACTTTCAGGGCACCTGGGTTTCTCTCAGAAAGGCCTGCTGTGTTGCTGGAATACTCTCGATTAACAAAGCTGTTTGTGCTCAAGTTAAGTACGGTCTGTTAAGCTGGCCACTGCTGCTGTGTGAAACAACACTCGACACTAGAGAAATGAGTTTTGTAGATATTACTGTGTTAACGAACGATGATAATGGACAAAACGTGAATACTAGGTAAGTTTTTAGGCCAAATAATGTTAGATTTGCCCTAGAATTTGCTTATGTCTACGTTTATTCATAGGTCAAATGATGTTATACTCGAAGCGGTGACTTTGTTGGCACAGTGTCAGTGCAGTTCAAGATGGTGGCATATAATAGATTGATCACTGTAAGGGATTTTGACCTGCTACGGCACACCTGTTTAACTAATATGCTCGAAAAAAACGTAGCTGCTATCGGTATTATGACCTGTTAGCTGGTTACCATGTTTGAAATTTTCGCGGGATGTTGCTGAACCATTCGCCGCTGGCCAGGACTACGTTGCACATTATATTCTAGTCGCGATTTTTGTTAACGTGATGCTAAAGCACGATCGTTAAGCATATATTCGTAGTTGAAATAAGGCATATTTTATCATTATCTTTCGTCAAATGACTAACGAAATATGACTTGAATCAGCCAGCTCATGTAGATCACAGGTAGGTAGTAGGGATGCGAGATGGGTGTGTTTACTGTTTACTGATTTGCTGCTTTAAAATGTGAAGTAACCCACGTTTACTGTGATATTTACTCAAAAGAACGGCACATGTTGTATGTTAGGGCCAAATTTGTTTTGTTATGTTTGGTTAAAACGTTATGTTTGCGTTATTCGCTGGAGACCCGTATTAGACGGGCCCTGATAATTTTGTTAAATGACCACGAGATTGATAATAAACATTTGTTACGTCAACGGCTATTCTTTTGTCAGTATAATCCGGTTAAACTTTGTTAAATATTTCCCGATGTTAATAGATTGCATTGATATGTCGAAGATATGTTTGAAAAGTGTGAATAAGGCCCGTTTTTGAACGGCGAAGAGAGTGACCACCAATGCTACTGACCAGTGCAGCGATTGTGTTAGTGATTTATTCATCATGGTACCTGATGGGATTTGTCGTGTATGCTATTCTTAGTTCAGGTTATCGTTATGTTGCACATTAATGTGAAGAGTACGTTTACGTTAGCATACCACTGCTACGCCATGACAATTAAAACAGTTATGACAATTCTTGCTATGTACTGATCAAATGGCCAGATAACGTTAATATGTTAGAAATATGTTTGGTAAGTAATAATGGGTTACGTTTTATCACACGTGTCGGTGCCACACGGGCAATTGAAAATATTATTAGGCCAGTGTTGCTGGCCCGATGATGCAAGACTGCATTTTCTTGAATCGGCATACAATATATGTTAACTTTATTAATATTGAAAACATGACACGATTAGCTCATTGGTTAGACATCTTTACGTATGTTCATTGTTGATTATTGATGACTGACGTCGGGTGCTGGAAATATATCACCCTTTGAGCTGTTATGTGATTCACTAAACGTGCCGACTAACGTTTACTCAACTGCAGGTGGTGAAAAGAAAGAATCTCATTACATTTGGGATGTTTATACGCTGGCACACAACTCGGTAAGAGGCTCGATTTTTCGCTGTGTTGACCCGTGCTGCCTCCGCTGTTATTGATATCATCTTCACGGAGACTCATATTCCAACGATATTCGTCATTTATATTTAATCATAGCAATGGCGACTCCACTGCTGTATTCCTGCCAGAGAGTCAAATACTGTAAGTATTGCACCACTTTATCTAGCCAATGGACCAAAGCAGCAAATCATTTTTCATGTTTAAAGTAGTGTTGCTGAAAGCGAACAAAGAGATGAGACCTCTAAAAGCTTTGCTGATATGTTTACCTCGTTAGGTATTATGATGATTAGGTATGGTTATGATACATTTTTGATAAATATTACTGTATATCAAATGGCAGACCAACGTTGGCTGTGTTAGGATGCTGAAGCGTATGAGGCTGGAGACCGTTTTGTATGTAAGTCAGTGCTACTGGTGATGTGGAACTTTTGTTAATGTTGGCAGTTGGCCACCACGGCATCAAGATGTTGCCACTGGGCCAGTACGTATTCTCTGATTCGCTGCTGATGCTATGTTGTGGAATGTGGCTTTGTTACGTCATTTATACTAAACGCTCGCGATGGTGGCCAATGTTGTGAAGAGGCTACGGATTAAATGTTTACGTGTTGGTGGCCAGATTGGCGTTGTATGTTAGGTATGCTGGCCAGACCAGGTTACCACCATGTTGAACCGTTACTGTGTTGAGGCGTGAACACATTGGCCTGACCGACCTTATTCACGCTTTAGGTATTGTTATGTTTGGCTCTTTGGGCGTATTTTCTTAGTTCGGTGATGCCATGTTGCATTTGTGGTGTGGCAGCTCTTTACAGTGTTTTTATCACTTTTTCAGAGATGTTGTTATGATGATGAATGCTAATTCGACGAGTTGGTGATGTTAAATTATGCGAAAAACAGACCAGGTTACGATTTTACGCTACCGCGTTCATTTGCGCAGTGAAAATCTGTGGAACTGTTGCTGACGACACCGGCTTAAGGCCAATGGTCTGGCGTCTTTGAGCATTATTTTCTTAGTTCAGTTGATGTAATGGTGACGTATCGGCGTCAGCGGTCGGGTGCTACCGGCGCTACTCGCTGGTGTGATATCGCTGACCGGATCCCGAGCGCTTAATCTTACGTGGGTCGTCGCAAATTAATATCCAAAGGAATTTTAAGAAGTCAGATTAGGCGTTTTGCGCCTTGACCAGACCCACCACTGATGGTAAAACGATGGGAACTTTGTTATGTTTGATGACTTTCTGTATCACTTCGATGATTTGCTCTTTTGACGTCTGGAACTTTACTGAACATAAGTTTGAATCATGTCAAAGGATAGGTTTGTTGTTAAGGCGGAGATCTATGGGCTTTGTATAAGGAGAGCTTGCATGTAATGTTATGGTCATCAAATGATGGGGAAGTGTTGGGGTAGAAAACATATACATGTGATGTAGGTTTGACTGTTGAGATGCTCTGCAATTAATGCAGGAAGCGCATGTTACAATTTAGTAAAGCCCCGACCTTAATCAATAGATCAATAGGCCACGAAAATGAAGGAGACACGGATGGTGGTTTGTTAGTGATTAACTACTTTAAGGAGCATGTAAACATCAGAAATTCAACGAAGTTATAAACAAAAATAAAGAATCTTTTTAACCTTATTGATTTATTTTTCATAATAGTTGCTAAAATCGTACTTTCGAAATATCTTGCTCCAATAACATATATAAAGACACCAACGTGTGTTGTGGAACCGTTCAGAGCTCGGCACAACGCCGGCAACTCCAGCACCGGTGCCTGGTGGCCCTCTGCCGCGATCAGCCTGTTTCTAGAAGTCAACTCTGATCTGCAAATTTCGGCCAATTACAGTACCTTCATTTGGGAAAGTGGTCCCTTCGGGGACCCGCGAGGATAACCTCGTCTACGACGAGGTTGCCTCCCCATCTAACACACCTCCAAATTTTAACCCGATACGATAACTCTATTACTGCTACCACCTAATACTACTATACTACTACTACTACTATAATAATAATAATAATAATAATAATAATAAGAAACAAAGAACATAAATGGAAAGGAGGGGAACCACAAAAAGGGGGAAAAATCAACGAAAAACAAAAACGTACAGAACCAAACCACGCCAGTGAGCTCAGAGTATCGGAGATCGGAGAGCCAGGTACGTAAAAAACTGATCCGCCACCAGGGATCGTTTTTCGACTCAAGATTCGATTTCGGCTTCGGAAATCCTAATCGACGTAATAACAATGGCAATGTTGCTATGTTATACTTTTACGCGCATGTGCCGTCTGCAATCGGTAAACAGACCTTCATTGAACGCCAGGGTGCTCGATTAGCCCAGCCCTGTTGAGCCTAAACTCACTGCGGCGTCATGCCTGAAGGCAGCCAGCGCCATGGCGTCACCTGGTGACCCCCTCTGCCGTCACGAACTCGAAACCCCACGCGGTTCGTCGCACCGAGCCCGCAGGTATATTCCAGTTTCGAACTTCGCTCCTGACCTATCGCCAAAAGAATGACCAGT
>JABUQX010145341.1:15000-20594 GCA_015478945.1 Trachelipus rathkii
TAATAAATAAATAAATAAATAAATAAATAAATAAATTTTTAATTAACAAATATTATTTTCTTTATTGGTTAATAAGAAGCGCGCCGCACCGCGCCGCACCGCACCGCACCACACCGCCCAACGTGTGATGGGGCTGAGCCCCAAATCTGAAATGGTCGCGAGGTTGTTTATTCACACCTTCACTCTCAGGGTACCCACATCATGGAGTTAAATAACCGTACCCCAAAGGGGTCCCCAGCCCCAAAAACCTGAGATATTGACGTAGAAGGCTGAAACTTGGTATACACCCTTCATATAAGGTACCCACATCATATATGGAGTTAAATAACCGTACACCCAAGGGGTCCCCAGCTAAAATAAGAGATCATTAAATAGAAGGCTGAAACTTTGGTATACCCTTCATCTAAAATTCACTAAATCATATATGAGTTAAATATTCTTATTTTTGCTAAAAGAGAGTTATCAAAACCAAAACCTGAAGATAGAGGAAGCGTAGAACGACGAAACTTGGTATACACCCTTCATATAAGGTACCCACATCATATATGGGTTAAATAGCATTGCATATCCAAAAGGGGGGTCTCCAGCCCCCAAAACCTGAAATATTGACATAGAACGACGAAACTTGGTATACACCCTTCATATAAGGTACCCACATCATATATGGAGTTAAATAGCCGTACACACCCAAAGGGGGGTCTCCAGCCCCCAAACCTGAAATATTAACATAGAACGACGAAACTTGGTATACATCTTTCTTATGATGTAACCTCGATAACAAAACAAAACTTTTATACTTTTTATGTTTATAACTTTAAAAAATTTGTATTTTTACATACCCTAAAGCAGTAAATCAGTAAATCAGTAAATCAGTAAATCAGTAAATCAGTAAATCAGTAAATCAAACTGTCCTCCAAACACCCTCCATACCCTTCTGTCATCTATTGATCTATTAGATCTGTAGTTAAAATCATATTTTCAAAATTGTCATGTTTTACAGCAAAGCAGTAAAATCAGTAAATCATAGTACCATCAAACCCTCCTACCCTTCCGTGATCTATTGATCTATTGATCCTATTAGTCTATTGATCTATTAGTCTAACACCGGTGCATAAAATTAAAATTAATTCTTCTTTTTTCGTACAACAATGAAAGACAAATCGTTAAATCAGTAAATGGTAAATCAGTAAATCAAGCCCACCCTCCAGCACCCTCCTGTCATTCCGTGATCTATTGATCTATTGATTCCGAATCATGTTTTTACTAAAATTATGTGTTTTACTACACAACGATGAATCAGTAAATCTGTATGTTGCCCAAATCAAGGCACACCTACCTTTGTGATCATATTGATCTGGCAGTCTATTGATCTAGTCTATTGATCTATTGATCTATTATCTATTGATTCAAGTCATATTTTTTATAACATAACAAAATATTTTTTACATACCCTAAAGCAGTAAATCAGTAAATCAGTAAATCAGTAAATCAGTAAATCAAACTACCCTCCAGCCACCCTCCTGTCATTCCGTGATCTATTGATCTATTGATTCAAGTCATATTTTTTTAATTAAAATTGTCATGTTTTACATACACTAAAGCAGTAAATCAGTAAATCAGTAAATCAAACTAACCTTCCTACCCTTCCGTGATCTATTGATCTATTGATCTATTGATCTATTGATCTATTGATCTATTGATTCAAGTCTCTTTTTCTTTAGTATAAATAAGTTCTTTGGATAAAAGCGGGAAAAGAAAACAAGTTTTTATTTTAAAGCATTTATAACATAAGTGCAAACTACATAATCGTTTACATATAAATTTTTAGCATCAAATATATTTACAAGTTTATTAAAAGAAACATTATTTAAAAAACATATAATGAAATAAATACAGTATACACCACATAAATTAGAACTGATAGGTTGTACAGGAAAACATAAGGTCTTAACATATTGAACATTATTATATTTTAAAAAAGATGTTACATAATGATTATTAAAGTCAATGAAATATACAACATTATTTTTATTCTTATACATAGTTATCCAGTATCCATTGCGCAAAACATCCCTAGGAGAAGTGTTGAAGATAAGTCCAGAGTCGGTTTCCAATTTCACAGAACCGAGTTCATTACACGCGAATACACCTAAAAATCTTCTTTCGTTTATAAAGGCATTTAATATTTCTTCTTCATTCATCTTTAATAATTCAAGATTATATTTCGTACTCTGTCAATCTCGATGATTTGAGGATGTTCCAAATACACCAGAACTGAGATTGAGGATGTCAAACTTTGTCCAAATTTGAGACTTAACCCTAATGTTCCTTTTCTTAGGATATTGAGATGATAAGCATTACAAGCTGAAAGATCAGCTGTGAGATCGTAAGCATATAAATTACTGTTTTCAGCATAAGTCTTGAGATCAACACCTGTACCGTTATCGCTGCAAGATACAGTATTGGCAAATAAATCGTAAAAAGGACGCGAACATTGAGAATGTGAGTCTTCGTATATCATCTCATAATCACGACCGTATGGTTGACCATTCACATGCAAACTGATACCTCTAAGTCCGAAATGAGTAAATTTAAAGGCGGACTTCCGTAGTTTCCAGAATAAGCCTCGTGTTCTACAATCCCTATTATTACCTTCTGAGGTAAGCTGCCATTGACGATGTTAGGTATATTAATACTCGATAATCCTTGGGTAAAGTTAAAAATTTTAGTCTCAATTCTCTTGATTGGATATTTTGCTGTATCAGTTTATGGGGAGATAATTTCACTTTACGTACATAGAGATAAGCATCCAGTAATTTGAAAATAGGCTTTGGAGCGGAAGTTGTAGCTGTAGCGTTGCTTTGAACATTAAGCGCAAATTGAGGAGTAGATCTAGTTAACCTGATGCGGGTGTCCACAGATGGTAGAATAAGTCTTTCCTGTGAGAATATATCACCGTTTACACGTCCATAATATTCGTAAGTGTTATTTTTAGATTTAGCGGCGTTGTCCCTATGTTTCTCTACATCTTTTAAATTGTAATACCCACATGATTGTAAATGGGACTGTTTAGCATCATCTGAATAATTTAGCAAAGTCTCAATATAACTTCGATAAGGGTAACTTGCAGCTGATGCTCCTAGAGATGTTTCATTTAAAAACACCTCAAGTTGATTGAAACATGTATACAGGAAATTTGTCTCGGTGGATACTATGTGGTCGGTGTCTGTGAGATTTGAACCATCTTCGTTTACTAACTTAGTCTTCAGATATAAAATCGAAGGATCAAGATATTGGTCAGAAGTGCCAGGGATGTTGAATTCGAGAGGTACATCTGTATTTGTGATTGCGTGAACGGGGTTAATACTAATAAAATTGGATTCACTCACACTGATCTGTGTAGGGTTCACAGAGAAGAGATCCAATTCGCTCTTACAACAGTCGGGGCTGGAGGGATGGAGGAAATGCATCTTGCTACTACAATCGCTTGACGTATAATGAGGAGAGGTATGTTTAAACATTCCTTATATACGAAATAGATGCAGGTTATTATTATTTATGTAAAAAAGTTACCACTTATCACTGATATTAGAGAGCAAACACATCAATACACTTTTTGGTCCTTTATTATTCCTCTTTAATGGTTTTTTACGACCACCTACACCTTGACCAGTCATCTTACGTCGTATTTTTCGTTTAACATCGTCTAACATTTCATCTGAAACATCAGCTATGCGGCGTTTTACAGCACTACGAGGGTCGACACCCCCCATAATATCCTGGATTGTGTTTATTCCTGTTCTGGCCGCTTTTTTAGCAATGTATTTACCTCCTGATTTAAACAGGGGAATAGCTCTACGAAATAACGAAGCAAAAAATCCTCCTAAACCATATCCCCTCTGCATTCTTGATCCCCTGAAGACTCTTTCTCTTTCCATTATTATTATTATTTACCGGAGCTTCTTTCTTATGTGTACTTTACACACTGCTGTCCCATTTGTGAATGGGTATGGTTTGCCTTCGACGTCTCTTATATAAACGCGAACTGAACTCAGCTGGGTCTTACTCATAGGTAAGTAGTGAACATTAGGAAAGCTTATAACTTTACGTCCTTTAGGAAAATGAACTACTCTTAACAAAGAGGCTTTAGTATTCCCTACATACTGATGGTCTACAATATCTGTATAAACATAAGCCATACCTGGATCTTGAAACATCTTAGTAGGCAAGCATACAAAATGTAATGAATTCTTGGTGTCATTTTTTGAGATATACTCTTCCATCGTTGGTATATAACGCATTAGATCCTTTAGAGATGGTTTGATATTATTTCCCGATATTTTGTATACATGTGAGTAACAACAATTACGAAACCAAGTTGAAGGGCTGAATATAAATAAACTTATATCTTTCAGGTTCACATTAGATTGAGATTTTAAAGTGATTAAAGCGTTATCTTCGTTAACGGATTTATTAACAAGAAACACTAAATCTTTACATATTTGACTTTCTTCAAATTTTTTGTTTAAGTCTATGAACACATCAGTAACCGATTTATAGAGACCGTGCTCTAATAAATAATTTTCAACGAAATATTCATTGGTGCCTCGTTTGATGGATGCAATATTAGGTTTACTTTTTAATACATTTTTAACATTATCAACATTTCTAAATATCGTAAACGCCAAATATGATTCAGGCCTATTCTCTATATCAGCGTCGAGAATTATTTCACTTAATCCTGCTTCATACATTTCTCGATCAAAAGTTATAGGGTTCAATAATTGGGTTGTATAGTCTGATATTTTATTTTCAGGATATAGATCCATAGAAGCCGATGAAGGCAGAGTTAAATAGAAATGATCTTCACTCTCCATGTTCCCGATGTAAACTGATCAATGTTTCTTAATTTCACTAGCATTTATATAACTATTAAACTTCGCTGGGTAACCTATCCATTTGACAAGATACTGTTTATTTTTACCTTTTCCTTTAGATCCTAATATTTTTTCTATTTTATATTCATTACTCTTAGGATCAAACCTTATTTTCTGTATTTCTTGTTTATAGAACCCTCCTTTTATTTGTTCACCATCTAAATCTTCAAGATAGTATAACCCGTCTCTTGGGAATTCTCTGATTGTATCTACTTTAAAAACTTCTCTCGACCATCCCGCCTCATACCCTTTTCTGAAATTTTCATCTGACCTAGACACTCTCACATAATCTCCTACTTTAATGCCTGTGTTATCTTTAATTTTGCGAACGAGGCAACCCTGTACAGAAGGTTTTGTCTTCACCATCTCTAGAGGGGTCCTCTTAATTGTTCTATGATAAGACCTATTATAAGAATAAGCCAAGTCTTGCAGTATATCTATATATTTAAATGTATTCCTCTTCTGTTCTGTTGACTTCATTGACAAGATAATGATAGTATAATACCTGGACCTTATGGGCAGTGTTGAGAGCGGAGAGAAATGATGTGTGTGTGTTCTTACCATTTATTATGTTCCCATTCTATTATTATTACCATTCCATTATTATTACGTGTGTGTGAATGAAGCGTGAATGTGTGTGTGAAATGTCTTGTGGCG
>JABUQX010145342.1:10000-12500 GCA_015478945.1 Trachelipus rathkii
TAAGGAGGAAAAAAGGAATACTAAAAGATGCACAAGTAGGAGGAAAAAAAGAGCTAAATGAACAGTTTGGAAGGAGGATGAATGGGGACTTATAAGGGAATAGGAAGCTCTTCTGGAAGAAAGCGCGTAAGGTTAAGAATGAGAATAAGGGGAATCTGCTTAAAATAATGAATAAGAATGGTGCTTTGGTAACTGATGAAATGGATAATCTCATAACATTGATAGTAATGAAGAGGTGATAGTGAATGTGTGTGGGTTTGATGGTGCAAGAAGGAATAGGTATTTTGGGGATGAGGTTATTAGCAAGGAGGAGGTAATGGTTAGAGTGAAGGAAAGTGAAGAATGAGCCAAATCTGCAGAAACAGATGGAAATTACTGTGGTGAAATGATCAAGAACGGAGGCGAGATGGTGATTGATTGGATTTGGAAGTTGTGTAACAAAGCGTTTATGGAGGGTATAGTTCCGAGGGATTGGAGGAGAGCAGTAATAGTACCCGTTATATAAGGGTAAGAGAGATAAGGGTAACTGTAGGAATAATATGGGAATTAGTTTATTGAGTGTTGTAGGGAAGATATATGTTAGTATTTTGGTCGAAAGAGTGCGTCGAGACACTAAAGGACTGATTTGTGAAGAACAAGGTGAGTTCAGAAGTGGTAGATGATGTGTGGATCAAATCTTTGCTCTGAAATAAATGATTGAGCAAATGAGAGAGAAGATGAATAAATTGTATTTAGGTTTTATGGATTTCAACAGGCTTATGATAGGATTAATAAGGAAGCTCTATGGCAGGTTTTAGTGATATATGGTGTTGGTAGTAGGCTTCTGAATGGAATCAAAAGTATGTATGTCGATTGTGAAGCGTGTGTAAGAATAAATGGTATAATTGGTTGGAATGGAATGGAATAATTGGTTTAAAATTAAAAGCGGAGTAAGGTAGGGATGTGTTATGTCTCATTGGTTTATTTATTCAATTTGTATATAGATGGGGTTATGAAAGAATTAGAGGTGGGGTGTGGCAGGGTTGGCGATAGAACGATGGAGAATAGAAGAGAGTGGAGGGTGCCTTACCTGTTATATGCGGATGATTTGGTTTTGTGTGGTGGATCTGAAGAGAGTTTGGGAGGATTGGTAGAGAGATAGGCAGTGTGTGTTAAAGGAGGGGTTTGAAAGTAAGCGTAGATAATGGAAATAGGTTATGGTTGTGGTGATGACAGTCGGTGTGAAGTTATGTTAGATGGTGAGCAGTTGGAACAAGTGTCTGAGTTTAAATATTTAGGATATATGTTGGATGAAAAGGGAACGGATGATGCAGAGCCTATTGGAAACTTGTGAATGGCAGGAAGCTGGCTGGTGCAATTAAATCGTTGGTGGATGTAAAGAGTCTAAGTCTTGAGTGCGCTAGGATCTTACATGAGGGTATGTTTTTACCTTTATTAATGTATAGTAGTGAGACTATGGTCTGGAATAAGAGGTATAGATCTAAAATACAAAGTGTTCATTCAGATGGACAACCTTAGGGGAGTTATAGGTGAGAGAAGAATTGATAAAATGAGAAATGAACGTATTAGAGAGTTGTATGGTGTGAAGAAAGGGGTAAATGAGAGAATAAATGAAAGTACGTTGAGAAGGTTGTTCATCTGGGAAGGATGGATGATAGTCGGTTGGTTAAGCGGATGTATAGTGGTGTGTGTGTGTGTTGGGAATCGATCGGCTGGGAGACCGAAGAAAAAGTGGATTGAGTCAGTAAAGGAATGCCTGGAGGAAAGAACTGCGAGTTTGACAGAGGCGTGAAGAAAGGTGCATAATAGGAGTGAATGGCGGGGTTCTGTGAGGGGGTATGGTTGTGGTCCACCTGGGCCAAGGGATGAACCCTACATTGACGAGATGCCATAGTGATGGTCCATCGCTCTCCTGTGAAGCTCTAGGGTGGATTTTCCGACTGCGACGAGTTCTCACTAAAAGGTATAAAGGAGGCGTTAAGGCTTTGCTTTCTTTTTGACTTGCGTCATATTCTACTACTACTTTTCTATTTCCAGGGCATGCTACGCACCTTACCCCCAGTCTTGGGGAAAGAAGTTGGGTGATAATGATGATGATGATGATGAAAAAATATTACTTCAAGCTTGATGCAACTAATAATATCATTTCTTAAGTTGAAGTTATAAATCCGAGTTTTCTTTATGTTAAAATGAAATAAATAATAGAGCTAAGTAAGCTGCCCCCTTGACGTTCATAAAGTGATTCAATTTTACTCGGTCGAGCATGAGCGAAAACACTTTGCTTTTTAGCCAGTATTCACTTATCAGGATAGATCAGGAAAGATCAGGATAGATGGAAGATATAAGTGGTAAGCCTACCGCTTCCTTTTCAGTTAAGATTTATACGTTTAGTGTGATTTTTATTGTTATTGTGTTCATTTTTTTTTTTATTTACCCATCTATTTATATTATATTATATTAATATTATATATATATATATATATATATATATATATATATA
>JABUQX010145342.1:17500-20823 GCA_015478945.1 Trachelipus rathkii
TGGAGATGCGAGAAAGATGTCTCTAACTTCAGTTATGTTTGATACATCATTTATTATTCCTTAGGGGCCAAAAAATGTAGCTAGTTATTTTCTTTAACTTTTTTTTTTTTTAATTTTCTAAAAATTTATTGAAATTATGGTTGCTGTCACCATAATTATATTCTTATATATTGCCATATCTGCCATCTCATCGAGTTTCTACAATATTACTAAAGTCAAATAAACTTTTGGTCGTACCAGCACCATCTAATTTCGTTGAAGAATCCTATTTTCCTTCATCAGAGGAGCATTCTTTTAACACTTTCTGGAAAATCTATTAGATCAACGCAATTTGCAACAGCTTATTCAATCACCGCAGATTTTTTCTTAGATTTTTTGAAAAAAGAATTCATGTTGTCTTCTAAATGTTCAAATATTTTCCAAGTGAAATACGAAATTTTAGCAACTAAAATAATTTCAATTCAAAGCTGAAATATTTTGTCAGGTCTATCTCCAGACCTGAGTCGCGTTAGCTTGCTTAATATTTCTCCAAACAATACATCCTTCGTCACGATGAATAAGTAACAAAATTTTCCATTGACGGTGTCTGTTACTATTCAAGAACATTGCTTTTTCACATAGTTCACTTTACACCTGCATATTTTTTGCATAGGTATATCTAATAAAATATCAATAAATATTGTTCCTTTATTTTGTATTCTAACACCTTTTACTATCTTTGTGTCTACATGCAACTACTCTGAAAATAGATTCCTCTCCTCTTTGAATAGAGAATGCATCATGCATGTGGAATGGTTCCACTCATAATGTTCTTTTTAAGGGGTCAAGTCAATAGCCTTTCAGCTTATGAACATTACTATTCTCTGACTCTTTCCAGTCTGACAGTCGATCTTCTGTTGCATAACTGACTCTTTATGCTATCGTTATTACAGATGAAACTGCTCTTCTGAGCTTTTAATTAGATGAACAGAAATGAATAAACAAGATGAATGAATAAGAATGAATAAGTGGGTTTAAACAAGAATAAATAGTCTAGCAGTCGATCTTCTGTTGCATAACTGAATTTTTATGCTATCGCTATTACAGATGGAACTGCTCTTCTTGGCACTTAATTAGAGATGGGCAGAATCGTTCACGAGCGAGAACGACGAGTCACTAAAGATATGAAAAAAAAATCCACTAGATCAAGTATTCTCTATATTGTTTTTTTTTTAGTTTCAATTCAGCTATTAGCTCATGTGTCCGTAATTAGGCAGCACCTAATAGATCCATATTGGTATTTTATATGAAATGAATATCCATTCAGACGCTCAGTCTTGTTCCAGTGTTCATAGGATCTAGCGAATGCTACTCAAGCTGCTGATCCTACAATATCTCGAAATTATAAAACATAGCCAAACGAATATTTTCCAACTCAATAATTATTCCTCAATGTAAGTATTTATTATAAATATGATATACACTTAGTGAAAATAGAACACTTTTAATACAAATCAGAGAACATGTGCACCGCTTAACAGCCAAAACGACTATGATTTTAAAATGAGTTTGGGTCTAAAAGATAATAAAACACACCTGCTCAAATATAAGTTTAAAGAACTAAGTTAATTTTCATCCAATCACAGGTAAGGTTCAGGATATGAAAAAACATGTTTTTACATACCTTAAAGCCAAAAGGCGATAAAGAAAGGAAAGCATTTCCTTCTTACCTGTTTAAAGGATCTTACTGATCCAGCATGTTTCCCTTATGATCCAGTTTTCCTGACCTATCACTCTTAATTCTCCCCACTCGCTTCCTCTTTTTTCTTCCATTCCATCCAAATCCCAATTAACTTAATATATGATGATCTGATATTCCCATCCCTAACCTCCTCACTGATTTAACATCCACCACATACTGCAACATCTCCTTCTTCACCAACATAAAACCAATCATACTTTAAACTTTAGCACTATCACTTCTCTTTCCCACTCTTGTTTACTTATAGATAATATGATGTTTGAAAAAAGTATTACTTACGCACACTTACATCATCGCTCCAAAATCAATCATCTTCATACCATTCTCATTCTGTCCTGCGACCACAAAGGCACTTGTTATCCCATCCCTCTTTTGATCACTTATCCAGACATTAAGGTCACTTAACACAAACACTCTGTATCTCCCATTCACCCCATCCAAAACATCATTCAGATCATTCTAGAAAATATCACCTCCTCACTATCGCCCTTAGATGGACCATATAATGCCACCACACACACACTTTAACCTTTTTAAATTTAAAGTTAACCATTAATATTCTAGCATTCACACACACAAAATCCACAATAACATTATGCCACAGATCCCCCAACAGAATCGCAATTCCAGAATACACACAGTTGATCCCACACCACTCATCATCACCACTTTCTTTCATCTTTGTTTTAGTTATAGTAAGACAATCAAATTCATCTTTCCTAAATACATCACTTACCTTCCCCTTCTTCTCGCCACCAATTTATCTTACTTTCCACACACACAAACGTTTCATACATTTTCATCGATAGATACAAGGTCGCTTACGGGGATCATGGCCAGGTCTGAGGAATGCATGACATTTCTAGGGCATAAATTGGTGGTAGCGGAACCCCAATCCTGCTACCACGGCCCTATTAGTCGCCTCCTACGACACACAGTGCATACGATATGGAGATTTCTACTCCCCATATATATATATATATATATATATATATATAAAAAAAACAATATATATATATATAAAGTTATTTTTATACATATATATATATATATATATATATATATATATATATATATATATATATATATATATATATATATATATATATATCAGTGGCACGACTCCATACAACTTTTAATTACTAGTGCTCTCTCTCTCTCTCTCTCTCTCTCTCTCTCTCTTCTCCTCTCTCTCTCTATATATATATATATATATATATATATATATATATATATAACGTTTAGATAAATCAAAATATGACTCTATCTATATATATATATATATAAACGTCTCACCTTATTTATACATAAATTCCAGTCGCCTTGGCTTAAGAGCAAATTCTTCAAAACTTTCTCGTTTAATTTTTGTTTTTGTTTTTCGAGCTCATTTTATTATTTCCTTTTCGATTGATATTCTGGCTAGAGACGAGAGCTTCTTGAGTCATACTGTTTCTTAAAAATGATTTAATACGATCCAAACTTCTTTCGATATTGATTCACATGCGATATTGACATCACCAAAGGCACTTATAGCTTTGTAAGTGGCCGTGAGACTTAGCATGATGCTGAATCACATCACCTA
>JABUQX010145343.1:0-7500 GCA_015478945.1 Trachelipus rathkii
GTTGTGCTTCGTTCCAGCGCTCAAGTGGGTGTTTAACGTTTTCGCATTTATCGTGAAACTTTGCATTTCTGTTCGCCGCTGATCGGGCAGGAGCTGATGTAAATTTTTCGAAAAATAGCTTTTAAAATTTGAAAAGAAATTCAATACCAAGACGATAACGAACAACTTTAAAATAGATGCAGAAACCTTAGTCGAACTAGGCCCGGAGCCGGGCGGGATTGTTTTGGGTATAAATTTTTTCAAAAATATTTTGGTGAAAATATATTACCAAAGGAAGTGCTCATCAATTTTCAAATGTAGAAACCTTAGCCGGAGCCGAAGTCTGAATAAAATAATTATTTACGTTTGCGTGGGAATATATATATATATATATATAGTAATAACATATGGCCATACCTCTTTATATATATATATATATATATATATATACTCTATTTATATATATACATATATATATATATATATATATATATATATATATATATATAATATATATATATATATATACAAGGAACATCTTCAGGGAGGAGAGGCGGTAAATCTTTTTGAAATAGCCAATAAATATCCTCAGCGTCATAGATGAATCATACAAGCCATACCACGTGGAAAAGCACAATTTCAAATGCTAATAAACATAATAAGGATAGCATAATGCTAATAAGGTGATGTCACGAATTTTAACAATTTAGAAAATAGTTTTTATAGATTCTCTGGATTGTTATAATTTTTTTTAAAATGAAAATTTAATATTTAATTTAAAATCCCGTCTTCCCAGAAAAGAAGGCATCTCAGAACAGATTTCTAAGGTTCGATATCACTGCTTTTAAACTCGGTACTTATTTAAATCTGACGAGGGTGTTGGTTTGTGCTTGAACTACCTAATATTCTAACGATTGTTCTGGTTGCAGAACGCTTCAACCAAAGTCGAAAGAAGCCGAAAATAATGTAACCTTGCTTTGACTGCGACAGTTTGCAATAATAGACAATAAATTTCACTAGCGCCAGGACTCGAACCATCGACAGCAGCATCACCGTTAGACAATTTACAGAAAGCTCTACCACTAGTCGATGTCGCTTCCCAGAAAGAGACATCAAGGTAGTTTTCAATCTCTGCTAAATATTACTGCTTTGAAACTTGAAACTTATTTTAAATCGGCAGGGTGGTTGGAACACCTGTGAGGCTACATGGCATTCTGCATGGTGTTCCTGGGTTACAGGAGTATCAACCAAAGTCAAGATACGCCAAAATGGCAACATCCTTGTTGCGACAAATTTGCAATAATAAGACGAAAGAAAATATTCGCGCCGGGACTCGAACCATCGACAACAGCGTCGCTTTTATTTAGACAATGTACAGGAAGCTCTATCACTAAGTCCGATCCGTCTTTCCAGAAAAAGCACCTCAGTTTTTATAATTTACTGCTCCGATATTACTGCTTTGAAACTCGGTACTTATTTATTTAAATCGACAGGAGATTGGTTGGAACACCTGCGCAGTATGGCATTCTTGGTTGCTCCTGGGTTACGGAGCAACCAACTTAAGAATCAAGGAACGCCCGAAATGGGCACAACATGATTGTTGCGACTAATAATAATAAAAAGAAAATATAAATTTCACTCACGCCAGGACTCGAACCATGACAACAGCATCACCATTGGAGCAATGTACAGGAAGCTCTGTCCCTTGTCTGATCTCTAAGAAAAAGGTGGCATCTCCAGATAATTTTGCTATATATTAGCCAGAAATCACTTTTTTGGCTCGTACTTATTTAAATGGACAGGAGGGTGGTTGGGACACCTGCTGGGGGTACATGGCATTCTGCTTGGGTATTCCTGGGTAACAAGAGCAATCAATCAAAAAGTCAAAGAACGCCGAAATGGGCACAACATGCTTGTTGCAACAAATTGGCAAATAAGACGAAGAAAATTTCACTCGCGCCAGGACTCAGACCATCGACAACAGCGTCTGTATTGGAACTCGGCCATCCAGAAACAACCACTAGTCGATCCGCCTTTCCAGAAAGAAGGTATCGGGCAGTTTTCTAAAATCTTCTGCTCCGATACCACTGCTTTGAAACTCGGTACTTATTTAAATCGACAGGAGGGTGGTTGGAACACCTGCTGGGGCTACATGGCCTTCTGCTTGGGTGCTCTTGGGTTACAGGGCAACCAACCAAAATAAGCAACGCCATGGGCACAACATGCTTGTTGTGTCAAATTTGCAATAATAAGAACAATAAAAATTTCACTCGAGCCAGGACTCGAACCATCGACAACAGCGTCATGGATTGAACTAATGTGCAGTAGGTTCTACACTATTCCGATCCACCACCCCAGAAAGAGGCATCTCGGAACCGTTTCCTAAATCTCATAATATCTATCTTTTGAAACTCAGGTAATTATTTAAAATCCATGGAAGGTTGCTTATATATATATATATATATATATATATATATATTTTCGTTAAATATATATATATATATATATATATATATATATATATATATATATATATATATATATATATATATATATATATATATATATATATATATATATACATATAACATAATATAATATATATATATATATATATATACTTTACTACTATATATATATATATATATATATACTTAATAAATATATATACTCTCTATATATATATATATGCATATGGTGTATGAAAATTTAGGTGTAGGCTAAAATAAATGTAACATAACATATAGTATATAAAAATAAAAACTATATATATATATATATATATATATATATAATATATATAATATATATATATATAGGAATAAATAACATTTCTCATATATATATATATATATATATATATGTATAATATATAACTAATATATATATATATATATATATACTTTTTATATATATATATCTTTATATATATATATATATGAGAATAATGTTTTTCCGTCTGCAAAAATAATATTTCAATGTTTATTGCCGTTTTCTAGCACTTCATTTTTTTCTTACATTAGATATTAAAAAAATTCATTAAAAAAACGAATATTTTTTCTTAAAATTTGGTAACAACTCTGCATATAAAATCCTTAACAGACTGACATTTATTTTAAATGCTTTTGTATGATGTAAGGTGGTGTCACACGTGATTGATTGTTTTTACTTCAAAAATTTTGAAAGTACTTTTCAGAGATTGTCCAAAAAAACTTTTTAAAAATAAAATTTAAAATAAAGTGTCTAAATGAAATTTATTACTACACAAAATAGGAGTATTTTAGTGAAAAAAGCATTGAAATATCTTGAATATTAAAGATTTTATTGCCATTTTTGAGAAAGACCCGAAAAAAAAAATTTCCCCTCTCCCCCCCCCCCAAAAAAAACCAACAGTGTTTTTCTTTTGTTTACCCAAAAAATTAAAGATAAATTAGTTGTTCATCAAAAAAACATTTTCTTTTATCGGTTCGAAGAAATGGATTTGGAGGATAAAGTCTAACCTTAAGTCAGGAAAGAGAAAGGGGAACGAGTCCATGTAAGAAGTTATTACAAACGGAGACGAGTGTCCTCATATTTTAGTACCTATGAATATTGTTCTTATTATAACAGATGTTAAGTTGTGTATCATTTTAATTTTAAAAAAGTAGGATATAATTCTTCTGATATAAGTAGTTATGATCACGGAAGTGAAGCAAGGCCTATAACTGGGGTTCCAAGAACCCCAACGTTATTTCCTGAGGCATTTTCGGGCACCTACCCGTAGGGGCTACCTCCTGGGGTACCTTTCAGGCCTGCTGTTTTGTTCTGGAGGCTATCCCCATATTTCTGTACATTCGCCATGTACGTGAGTGAGTGTGTTTATACCTGACAATATGCTCATGTACTTTCATGATCGTTTTTCCCCCTACTCCCCTTAGTTCATCCTTACCCCCTATGACGTCATCACTCAGAAGTAAATTCAAGCTGGAACGAGGTTCCAGTGTCTTTCGTGAGATGCTTTCCAGCACCTATCCGGTGTGAGCTACGTTCCAGGGTACTTTTCATGTCTGGGGCACTACCCTGGGGCACTGCCACAGGGTACCATGTATATTTCTGTACATTCGTGCTGTGGTTCGTGGCTGTTTATGCGTGACCATATGCTCATGTACTTTCATGAGCGTTTTTCCCCTACCCTCTTTGTTCATCCCCTTCCCCCTTTGTTCTATGCTATGACGTCACCACCGAGCTACTTTCGTGAGTGTGTTTAGGCCTAGCTAGCCCTTGTACGTGGCGTAGCCACATACATGGGTTCATGTACGTGGCATAACCACGTACATGAAAGTATCTGAGCTACTTTCATGAAAGTAGGTGAGCCGAACTGGAAGTGTAGATCGGTTTCAACTCGAAGGCCAATGCGAACGCGACCGCCGGTGCGGAGCCGACGCGAGTGCGCAGCCGGCGCAATATTACAGCGCGTGCGCGAACGCTAAAATATTTCGCGGGTTATGTTTTGTGGTAATATTTCAATAAAAACATACTTTTACTGACCCTAATGCAAAATATCAGTACCGCAAGCTACCCGGAAGATCCCCCTCCCACCCTTTGTGCGATACGTCTTTACTGCTTTACGTTGTTAGGGTATGTAAAAACTTGTTTTTACTGACCCTAAAGCAGTAAATCAGTACCTCACGCTATCTAGAAGACCCGCTCCCACCCTCTGTGCGATACGTCTTTACTATCATAACTTCAACTTTTTTTTATTAAACATGGTATATATATATATATATATATATATATATATATATATATATATATATATATATATATATATTCTATATATAATATAATATATATATATATATATATATGCATATATATATATAATAATATATATATAATAACATATATATATATCATATATATATATATATATATATATATATAATATATACGGTATATATATATAATAACCATATATATATATATATATAATTTATATATATATATATATATATATACCATCAGCAACAACAACAATGATGTCGAGAGAAACACATCAACACTACCAAGTAACATAAAGATCAGCAATAAGCAACAACAACAGACTAGGTTATCAGTTTATGCTCTCTCTTGTCTATCTGTATATGTATATGTATATATATGTATATATATATATATATATATCTATATATAATAATAATATATATAATAATAATAATAATAATAATAATATGTTATATATAATAATAATAATATGTAATAATAATAATAATATATATATATATATATATATATACATAATATAATATATAATATATATATATATATATATATTTATAAATAATATTTATACAATATATCATATATATATATATGTATATAGTATATATATATATATATAGCATAACTCAACTAATATATATATATATATATATATATATATATATATATATCATATATATATATATATATAACTATGCTTAATAAATAACCGCCGCCATATGCGTTGCCATATATAACTTATATATATATCATATATATATATATATATATATATATATATATATATATATATATATATATATATATATATATATATATATATATATATATATATATATACGATCTGTGCAATGTTTACTGTCAGAGAAACAATAACTTGTGTACTATCTAAATATGTTATAATAATAATAATAACATATATATATATATATATATACCTAATATATATATATGTATATATATATATATATATATATATATATATAAACCTAACATCAACACCTCCACCACCGGCAGTAGCAAACAAAACAACAATAATAAGTAACTTGCGATCACTAATCAGCACTTCTTACGCCGAGGCAGCAAAGTAAATGACAACTAGTAATATCGATGCCATCAACGCTACCGGCAATAACGCAATCATGGCTAATAGCAATGACCATTTATAATCATTTTATATGTGTATATATATCTGTAATATATCTGTCATCATACATCTATCTATCTATCACATCTATCTGTCATATATATGCTAACATATAATATATCATATATATATAATAATATAATATATATATAATAATAACATATATATATATATATATATATATAATATATATATCTTAATAATAATATAATAATATATATATATATATATATATATATATATATATTTATATATATATATATATATATATATATATATATATATATATATATATATATATATATATATATATATATATATATATAATAACATATATATATATATAGATAGGAAATATCGTGACACGTAGTCAGTTGTTTGGTATGCTGGATTTTGATCATGTTTGAGTGTTGATGGTATCATTATTGATAATTGATGGTAGTAATTGTTAGGGATGCATATATATATATATATATATATATATATAATATATATATATATATATATATAATAACTGCTATATATATATATATATATATATATAAAATAATATAACTGTAACTAATATATAACCAACAATAATATATATATATATATATATCTTTCTATATATATATATATATATATATATATATATATATATGTATATAACAATATATATATGTATATGTAATAATAATAACCAACCCAGCAATAGTATATATTATATATAATATATATATATATATATATATATATACTATATATATATATATATATATATATATATTTATAATAATTTATATATATACACACATACTATCTATCTATATATATATATATATATATATATATATATATATATATATATATATATATACTATATATATATATATATATACGCCATATTTAATAAAAAAAAATTGATGTTGTGACAGTAGGGCGTAAGGGCAATAAATATAAGACCTCACTTTGGGGGGGTGGGAAGGGGGTTTTCTGAATGGCTTAGGTACTGATTTTCTTTAGGGTCAGTAAAAACGCGATTTTACATACAATAACGACATCAAAGCAGTAGGGCGTATCGCACAAAAATTGAGAGGGGGTCTTCGGGTAGCTTGCGATGCCCATTTGTACTTTAGGGTCAGTAAAAAGTATGTTTTTTAATGAAATATTACCTTAAAATATAACCGTAATCTTTAGCGCTCGCGCACGCGTAATATTGCGCCGGCGGGGCCCCGGCGGCTCCGCACCGGCGGTCGCGCGTTGGCCTTCGAGTTGAAACCGAGCCAGACTTCCAGTCCGGCTCAGCTACTTTCATGAAAGTAGCTCAGATACTTTCATGTACGTGGCTACGCCACGTACACGGGCTAGCTAACAGAGGGGGGAGGGTACATGAGCACATAGTTAGGCCTAAACACACTCACGAACATATGTGAACACTCAGGAACGTATATGGTGATGACGTCATAGGGGTAGGGGGAGAACAAAGGGGGGTAGGGTGAAAAACGCTCATGAAAGTACATGAGCATATGGTCACGCCTAAATACACTCACGCACTTACATGGCGAATGGACATGTATTGGGGTAGTACCCCAGGGCAGTGCCCCAGGGTAAAACGCCAGACATGAAAAGTA
>JABUQX010145343.1:12500-17500 GCA_015478945.1 Trachelipus rathkii
CTCTTTCGTTATATCTCTGAGGGGAAAGGCCCAAACGTAATGTGAGAACCGATCTACAAGGGTAAATAAATACTTGTAGCCCCGGCAGGGGGGTAATTTCAGAATATCTGCATTCATTATCTGAAACTTGTGACTGACCTCTCTATACTTTCCATAGATGGGATTGATTTTCCTTCCTACTTTGCTAAGCTGACATTGTTCACACATCTGCACGATATTCTTCACGCGCCTATGCATGCTCTGGAAGACATAATCAACTTTGATAGCAGTCAGACAACGATTTATCCCAAGATGTCCCCGGGAATGTGTCATTTTTATCACGTCATCAATATTAGCATTTGGAAGCAATATTCTGGCATAGTTTAGCGAGATATCCACATACAATTGAATTTCTTCTCGTTGATACCAAAACTTTTGTCTTTTAATAATAAGAGAGCTTTTTGTTTTATCTAATAACAATGTTTTTATGTATTCATCATTTTCCTGATTGATCATTATGCTTTTATAATCTATTTGTTTTTTAAAACGCTTTATCAGTTCTATCTGCGCTTTAGTTACTAAATTTACCATTTTTACCTCTATGGGATCTTCACGTCTCTTACCTATAGCTTCCTGTTGTTCATTTTGAGTTTTAAATTCATCTAATAACTTATTTTCTAAAGCTATCCGCTCAGCCACAGGTATAGGTGATTCTTTTAAATTCGTAATTTTCTCATCGCAAGAATGTGAAGTATTTTTGGAATTTAGGTCAGCGGTTTGGTTTAAAAGGACTGCTTGTAAACCTTCCTTCATTTTTGTGGTTTGGTCGTGTGCTGTCTCGACTCTCAAATTCTTTTTAGACCACCCTTTCAAGGTCGCAGGTAACGGCACATTCCATTCTGCGTTTAAAGAGCCTTTGTTGTTATTATTTCTGTTGGGTTTGTGTCCTGGGCTCTGATTGGTCGAGACGCTCGCTGAGGACCCAATTAGACTCTCTTTCTGTACGGTTGCCGCGCCGCTATTGGCTGAGAGATTTTGAGGCCACGCCCCTTCATCAGTTTTGCAAGCATTTGCAATTATCTCATTATCTATGAGATATAGAGATAAAGGGTTTGATTTAGAAGTGATTAAATCCCAGGACGGTTGGAATGTGCTAACAAAATTCATTTGGCGGACCTCTCGAACATTTTGATTTTTAGAATGGTTTATTCGACTATATCGAGATATTAACTCTCTCGAGGTTGTTGCAATTGCAAAACTTCGTCCCACAATAAGATATCCGTATTTTAAAAGTACTTTATTCAAACACAGAAGTAGTTTATTTGCATAATCATATTTTTGTTCTGTCGGCGATAGGACACTGCTGTAAAATGCAATTGGCCGACTTTCTTCATCATTTGACATTATTGCACATGCAATTGCTACTTGCGTGGCATGGACTATGACCTTTATCGGCCCTGCTGCACTCGGATATGTAAGAGTGGAAGCATGTTGGATGGCTTTCTTTGCATTTTCAAAGGCTTTGTCTGCCAGCTTCATTCCATATTATCCTTCGCCGGGAGTAAGGCTTACCACGGAGAAATAGGTTTAGAGGGGCTATGACATCTGCCCAACATTTCAATGTATTCCTGTAAAACCCAATGCGACCTAAAAAAGCTCTTAAATCTCTGATCGTTTTAGGTTTTGGCACCTCCAATATCTCTTTTATTTTCTCATCATTTGGTCGTATACCTTCTTCATTTATAGTGTAACCTAAATAGTTTATTTCCGTTTCTCCTATTTCGCATTTTGAGGGGTTTAGGTTTACATGTAGGTATTGCAACCGCTTAAACACCCTTTCAAGGGCAATCTTGTGCTCCTCTTTGGTCTTACTATGGACTAATATATCATCCATATAAACTTGGGTGTTCTCGAGGCCCTGCAGGAGGATATTGACGAAACGTTGGAACACAAATGGCGATGCAGAATATCCCATCGGCAGATTGCAATAGCTAAAATTGCCCATATTAGAGGTAATAGTGAAGTATTTTATGCTTTCTGGATGTAATGGTATTGAATAGTAAGCTTGCGTCATATCAACCCGTGAAAAGTAGTTGCTCCCTTGCAATGTGAATATTGCATCCTGCAATGTTGGTAAGCCATAGGGCTCGGGTTCCGCTCTTTTATTTAACTCACGGAAGTCTGAAATTAATCTAACTCTATTATGACTTTTCTCCAAGACAGACACTGGGAATGCCCAGGCGGAATTAGTGCGTATCAGTACACCTGTTGCAACTAAATTATCAAATTCTGCTTTTGTTTGATTATATAATTTGTGGGGATCTTTCTTTCTCTCATTGCTATCGGGGAGCCTTTGATGTTAGCTTTATAAGGGTATGTATTAGCTAATTCTATTAATATTCTTTCCGGTATGACTGCTTGTTCTTCATTTGCAGTTATTTGACCATCCTTATTTATTAATGCGGTGTTCCCACAGCTCATTTTGCCTTTATACTTTTCAAAGATCTCTCCCCATCTTTCATTTTGTTTAATTTTTATGTAATTATTTTCTGTTACATAAGGATTGAGAAACAAATCTTTGTATTCCAATAATAAATCATTATAAAAGATATCACTGATAGGAACATGCTTAGGAGAGGTTGAAATGGTTGCAGAGGGAGATTTAGGATCTCGGGAAATTTCATGCACATATTTATTTTTAAAATCATTATTTCTAACTAAATTTATAGCTTTATTAGTTGAGGGGTCAATTAAAATGTCATTTTGAAAGCTTATACCTAAATTATATCGTTTAAGAAATGGCAGGCCCAAGAGGTTTACCTCTACGTCTGCAACATAGAACTCGTCTACATAAATTTTACTCATATTAATGTCAAATTTAATAGTTTTTACATCATAGATATTAATTTTAGTGCTATTTGCGGCCAACATGTGGCCGATAATAGGCTTTCGCCTTGCAACAGAATCGGCTTTCAAGATGTTATACATAGAGCCGCTGTCAACAATTAGATCCCTATTATTTAAGATATCATACACCTGCAGATTAGTCATCTCGCAAGCTTTCTTTCCGGTTTGGTCTCCGTCAAAGATCTTTTTAATGCGTAAGCATCCATCGTCTTTGTAACTATCATCGACCTGACTAAGGTAGATTCTTGCCTCATGACCTTTACCTACGCTTGTACCTGGCGTAACATTGCATGAAATATCATTAAAAATAGTGTAATTAACATGCGGTAATTTTACAGGCCCTAAAAAATCATTCAATGGTACTTTACCCTTAATTTCATGTCCGATACAATTTTTCGGTTTCTGTATATTTATTTTATTTATTAAATCATTTTCATTTTGGTTCATATTTGGGTACAGAATATTGTCAGAACATTTATGTGGTATGATTTTAACACTCTTATTAGAATTAGCATGCAAGTTTTTGATACCACAATCATCATTATTGTTTTCACATTTTTCATTTGCGGTTTCAATGTCACTTTTATTATATTTGTTATTATTATATTTATTTTTATTATTATTAATATTATTATTAATATTATTATTATTATTGATATTATTATTATTATTATTATTATTATTATTATTATTATTATTATTATTATTATTATTATTATTATTATTATTATTATTATTATTATGTTCTTGTTATTGTATGTATGTATTATTATTGTTCTTATTTATAGTCGTGGTGGTGGTAGTAGTAGTAGTATTATTTTCATTTTTATTAATAGTAGTAGTATCAATAGTAATAGTAGTATTATTATTTTTATTATTATTTTCATTATTTTCCGTATTGTTTTCATTTATATTTTCTATAGAGTTATTTGTTGCCTTATTATGTTCAAAGTTCGATGCAACATTGTTTTTATTATCACCACATTCATTTTCAGTTATTACTACTATCTCAGGGTTGAAGGTCACAACTTTATGGCTGGACTTTAAATTTCTACGACTGGCTCCAGATGGCGGCGAGCACAGCCGATCTAGGCGTTTCCCGCCTTCGATGTTGTTGTCGTTTGGTTGGCATTCATCCCCTCTTGAGCATATAATAGGGGATATAGGGGGCATTCTTCAGATTCACAGCGGAAAGCCTTGTGGAGATAGCGTTGGTGGTAATAACAGTACTGACTTGTAATATTATCAACAGTATTGTTATTGTATCTTGATTTTCGACCTACACTTCTCCCGCGGCTCATGTTTCTGTCATCTGCTGTTGACTTTCTTTCTTTAACGAGCAGTTCGACAGTGCCCGCCAGGTCTCTTATGGCTTTCATCATTGCTTCTAACTGGTTTGAAATCTTCTCATGATCGAGGCTGGTGGAGTTTTGTGGGCGTTCCTCTCTATATGAGTGACTCTCTCTATTTTGGAAGTCAGCGTCGGACAAGCCTTTTCTCTCTCTCATTAGATTTACTCTCCCCCAAGATTCTTCATTTGTTGAGGGTTGATAATGTTTTCCTTTTCGTATAAAATTTTTAAATAACTCGTCGGCAACTCGGACCATCCGATGTAAGTTTTTGTCTTCCGACATAGCATAGAGACTCATCTGGACATTTGTTGGTAGTTCTTCAAGAAATAGATTGATGGCAAAGTTTGGGTTATTTTCAACCAGCAGATCGAAATTTCTACTACCTAAAACGTCTTTCACTCTATTTATATATTCACTTGGTAGTTCATCTCTTTGCATTCCCTTTTTAAAGACCTCTCGGATTCTTTGCCTTAGGGCTGGTAAGTAAGTCTCCTCCACATCGTCAATGAGCAATTGATAAGCATCATCTTGCAAAGGAAAGCGTATCTTCGAAACCAAAGTATTTGGTAAAACTCCCGCCAAAAGGCGCACCCGTTCATGTGTGTCATCAATATGATTCAACTTGAAGACTGCGTTCACAGCGCTCAACCAGCTGATAACACCATATGGGTCGAAAGGAGGGAGTTGGCTGGAGGTCAAATGGCTAAATTGTTTCAAAGGTGACTCGTATTCACGAAGTCTTCTTCTTGTTGTTTTTGATCT
>JABUQX010145343.1:22500-27500 GCA_015478945.1 Trachelipus rathkii
AAAAACTCTTGCCGTGGTATCCCTCTTTCTTGCTTCAATATTACGCTGAATACCTAAATCTTTTATCTTTTTTTCTAGTGTCTACTAGCATAGCAAGTAATATATTCTCAGTATGAGCAAAGTATTAGTTATTTATTAGTACATGCTCCATAATCACTGCATGATTTTTGTCTGCGTTTTTAAGTAGGCACATCAGGTACCAAAAATTTCGCGCTTCATCAATTGCCTTTGGATCAGACTCTGTCCAAAACCACCCTGGTGCGTAAACTTTCATTATTATATTTACTAGATTTTGAAGAGCTTTACTTGGAAGTTGTGTAGAAACGTATAACCGTAAGATCCTGTTTGCTTTTGTTAGCCATCTGGCATGATGAAGGGTGCCTGGAGATTTCTTGGCTAATGATGGCGATATATTCCCTGATGTTGTACTAATACACATTTCATACAAATTTTTTTGGTCAGTGCTAATTTGTTTAAGGATATCTTCGGGGATCTCTTTAAGGGTGCTGTTTACACGATCAAAATTAACAATCTCCACCTTATTTAAATCTTCTTCAATTTTTCCTCAATGATATACCCTTAAATGTTTTTGGGCCTGATGTTTGTCCATCAATTGACTGGAATACGTGTCTGAATGGAAGTTCATTTGAAGGTAAAAGAAAAACTAATCACTGTACAGGTCTTTCCATATATATTTCAATCATTCTCCATACTCCACCAACTCTTCCAGTGTTAACTGGAGTCCCATCGCAAAGAATTGCTTTAATTGAGTTTTTGCTGTTAGAATCAATTATGAAAGTTATAATTTCATCAGTAATGCATTTGGCCTTGCCAGTATCTGGTTTAGCATGAGTCATGCAAATATCATCAGGTTCTCTAAAAATAACATAGTGTTCCTCATATTCAGTTCCAACATTTGTTTTAGTTTGATCTTTTCTGCCCTCAAATCCAATGCATTCAATGTTAGAGTTTTCTAATTGCATTCTGATGACATTCGTGTTGCCAACACGTTTTCTCTCCCTTTCAATCTTATTCCTATCCAACATATTGCTTTCATTCAATATCCCCATACCCTTTAATTATGCATTCACAATATAGCAGCAATTGCCCTGTAGCTTACACGATACCTATCAGCTATTATTGCCTTATTATTATACCTAAATCTATTCTGAGTATTTTCTCCAAGTTCAAATTCTGGAAGAAATTCATCATCATTTCCACTTTTCTTTGTATATATTTATATATATATATATATATATATATATATATATATATATATATATATATATATATATATATTTTCTCTTTTATATATATATATATATATATATATATATATATATATATATATATATATATATATATATATATATATATATATATATATATATATATATATATATATATATATATATATATATATATATATATATATATATATATATATATATATAAATATATATATATATATATATATATATATATATATATATATATATATATATATATATATATGTATATGTAATATATACATCTTTCTTACTTTCTTTCATATATCCAAAAATATATATATATATAATAAAATGCATATTGATAACAAAGACAATAATTTAATAATAATAATAACATAATAATACTAATATTAATTTTCTTGAGCATCAAAAGTATATCATCTACCATCAGTGTTGTACGACATGTTCTTACAGGATTAAGGATGTATATATATACATGTATATATTAATATATATATATATAATATATATATATATATATATTAGATAATAAACATAATATAATAATATATATATATATATATATATATATCTATAAAAATATATATATATATATATATATATATATATATATATATATATATATATATATATATATATATATAATATATATATATATATATAAAAAAGTTAACCTAAATAAGTAACATATATATATATATATATATATATAATATATATATATATATATATATATATATACCATATATATATATATATAACGCCATATATATATATATATATATATAGAATATATATTGAGTGATGCAGGTAACATCCGCATCCGCATCCGCATCCGGAGCATCCACACATTATTAAAGATCCGCATCCGCATCTCCGCATCCGCGCTTTGCCCTGCGGATGTTGCGCGGATATTTATTGTCGAGATTTGATAAAGAATTTTATAATAAAAATACTTAAGATGAATCTGGAAATGAAAATGAAAATGAAAATGAAAATGAGTTGAAGGCAATTCAAAAACGGCTTGATATTCCATATCTTAATGTTATCAAAAACATTCCAACTCGCTGGAATAGTACACTTCACATGATGGAAAGAAAGGTATTGCTCAAAGAACCTCTTGCTTTGTACGCCAGTTCTTATTCCAAAGTTAACATTCTTACTAATGTGGAAAATGATATCATATCACACTGCATTAAGCTATTGAAACCATTTGAAGAAATTACCAAAAAAATCAGGGCCTCTACAGCTTCTGTCTCCGATGTAATACCATTAATCCCAACGCTAAGGAAGCCTTTTGAACCATTTTCGAATGAAAATGATGAGGTTTGAAAAGAATGAAAGATGTAATTAAACTAGAGCTAGAAAAACGCTTTGGTTCTGTGGAAATTAATGACCTTCATACTATTGCAACTTACTTAGATCCCCGTTATAAAGGCAAGTTTTTTTGTAACACAATATTAGAACAAGTTAAATCGTCAATGTGTGTTGCAGTTGAAAAACTTCAATTAATCAATAAATTAATAGCAGATTCACTAGAAGAATTTCTACAGTCCAGTAGGAATGAAGAAACACACGCATTGCCAAAAGATATAGTGCACTATCACCAAGAAAACAACTAGATACAAATGATAATCCTGTCAGTTGGTGGAAAGTTAAGCAAAATGTTTACCCAGCGAGTAAACTGCAGGAAATACTGCCTGTCCTCCAACTAGTGTTCCAAGTGAGAGAGTATTTAGTAATGCTGGGCTAATATATGATAAAAAGAGAAATAGACTCTCAGCAGAAAAGGCAGAAAAATTAATGTTTCTCAAGCACAACCTTCCCATATTTGAATTTCAATACTAGTGCAAAAAGTATATAATCCATTGTAAAGTCTTTCATTAAGGGCGGAGGTTGGGGAAAGAGGTTGGTGGGGTGCATTTGAGTTGGGTCCCCGTCCCGTACCCTGGTAACACAATTGTATTAATAGATTGTGGCTAAAAGTCGATATATATATATATATATATATATATATATATATATATATATATATATATATATATATATATATATATATTTTTAATAAGATAATATAATATAATATAATGAACTAAGAATAAATGCTACACACACACACACACACACACACACACACACACACACACACACACACACACACACACACACACACACACACACACACACACACACACACACACACACACACACACACACACACACACACACACACACACACACACACACACACACACACACACACACACACACACACACACACACACTTACGCCACACACACACACACACACACACACACACACACACACACACACACACACACACACACACACACACACACACACACACACACACACACACACACACACACACACACACACATATATATATATGTATATATATATATATATATATATATATATATATATATATATATATATATATATATATATATATATATATATATATATATATATATATATATATATATATATATATTTGGCATCTCAAACCGACCTTAAATGAAAATCTAAATTTTAACAGTCTTTTTAATACTGAAGTGAGATTTTGTTTAAATTAAGAACTCTTTACTGCATAATATTGTAATCATTAATTTATCTATATGATTTATTTATTTTAACTTTATATTATTTTAATTATTATTGATATTATAATATTTTTATTTAAACTTTTATCATTCTATTGTAAGCCTTGAAAATGGGAAGAAGAATTCTTGCCCGAAACTAGTCGGCTAATAAATTATTTAAAATGTTTAAATTCGTTTTGGTGATACTTGCTATTATATAATATATGTATATATGTAATAATATATTATAATAATAATATATATAATAATAATATATATAATATATATGTAACAATAATAATAATATATATATATATATAATAATATATATATGTATATATATAACAACAATAATAATAATAATAATAATAATATCATAATATCTTCATAATATATCGGACATCCGCGTCGCATCCGCATCGCCGGATGTTAAAATCAAACATCCGCATCCACATCCGCATCATGGATCACAAACATCACTAATATATATATTCTCCCTGCTTTTATTCCAATGTATATATATAATAATAATATATAATAATAATAATATATATAATAATAATATATATAATATATGTATATATATATATAATATATATATATATATAATAATATATATGTATATAAATAATATATAATAATAATAATATATATATAGCACTATAATAATATAATATATACTAATATATATATATAATATAATATATATATATATATACAATATATATATAATATATATATATATATATATATATATATATATATATATATATATATATATACTCCTATTTCTTTTTTATTTATTTTTATAATATATATATATATATATATATATATATATATATATATACAAGGAGATATATATATTCTCCCTGCTTTTATTCAAGATAATAATATATATATATGTATATATATATAACTTTATAATAATAATAATATATATATAATAATAATAATAATATATATATATATATATATATATATATAGTATATATATATTCTCCCTGCTTTTATTCCAATTTTCAAAAGCTAAATTTTTAATCTTTTCAAAATATTTTGGAACGGCTTTAGATCAATAACCTGACCTGATTGGATTAAATGAATATCATTTTTGAATTCAGCGTGCCGAAAATATATATAT
>JABUQX010145343.1:32500-37500 GCA_015478945.1 Trachelipus rathkii
TATATAATATATTAAAAATAACAAAAATATAAGTATAGAAAATGGCTAACGTTTTCGGACAAAAACCTTTTCTTTAAAAAAGAAAAGGTAATAAGTTAAAATTTAAAATTAATTAAAATGTTAAATATGAGACCAGCTTCAAAGTAAAAGATTAAAACAAGAAAGTCAACTAAAACACTGAATGGATAGAAACAAAATCTCTTCCTGGCAACTTAATATGATAACACAGCCAATTAATGAAAGCAATATTAAATATATTCAATGTGCGTCAATACAAAAACAATAGCGATCTATGTTTGCATATATATATATATATATATATATATATATATATATATATATATATATATATATATATATATATATATATATATATATATATATATATATATATATATACCCACATAGCACAAATATATTCTGAGAATATTCTTAAAACATCCTCGCGGAATATTAGTAATGTTCCAGTCACATACTCAAATGTTCCAATTATGTTCCGAGAATGTTACATGAACCTGAAATGTCCGCCTGTTGTATTACCTGAGAATGTTCCTTGGACATCCCGTAGGAATATTGTGAATGTTCTTGGAAGATCCGTGATATTATTATCATGTTCCAAGAATGTTATAAGAACATGAAAGATCTGTCCATTTAACTACCTCAGAATGTTCCTTGAACATCCCGCAAGAATATTGAGAAGGTTCCTTTCACATTCTCAAATGTTCCAATTATGTTCTGAGAATGTGACATGAACATGAAATGTCCACCTATTGTATTACCAGGGAATGTTCCTTGGACATCCGGCAGGAATTTTGAGAATGTTCTTGGAAGATCCTGTAATATTCTTATGTTCCAAGAATATTATTAGAACATGAAAAGATCTGTTCATTTAACTACCTGAGAACATTCTGTGAACATCCCCCTGAATTTTAAAAATGTTTCTAGAATATTCGCAATGTTCAGGGAATATTTTGATATATGGTCCCTGCAATGTGTGGAATGTGTTTGACATATGTTACCAATCTTCTCAAACGTTCTTCTGAATAACGTCCGAAAATAACAACAAAAAAAAAAAAACGTACTAAGTTAACTATGATAATTATCATTATTAATTCTAGTACGTGTTTTTCTTTTTTTTTTTTTTTCTTTTTTTTCGGAGGTTATTCAGAAGAGCGTTTGAGAAGATTGGTGACATATGTCAAACACATTCCACACATTGCAGGGACCATATATCAAAATATTCCCTGAACATTGCGAATATTCTAGAAACATTCTTAAAATTCAGGGGAATGTTCACAGAATGTTCTCAGGTAGTTAAATAAACATCTTTCTACACCTGAATTTTTCGTGTTGTTGAATAGAATTATATTCATTAACGGATCCTTTGAACAGCTCTCATCTTCAGAGTCACTTTCTTGGTCCGTTTCCTCTTCAAAGTCGGAAGGGATCTCATTCAAAAGAGAATCAACATTGACACCATTTTGTATCGGCTTTCTTCTATGAGTACTCATCTATGGATATGGAATATATATATATATATATATATATATATATATATATATATATATATATATATATATATATATATATATATATATATATATATATAATATATATATATATATATATATAACTACTTCTTCTTCTATATATATATGTATATGAGTGGAGTATCACAGATGTGATTTTTTGACATCTGGGGATTGCGGATATCCGTATTATCACTTTAATATGCTAATATATATATGCAATGTATATATATATATATATATATAATATATATATATATATATATATAATATATATAATAATATATATATATATATATATATATATATATATATATATATAAATATATATATATATAACATAATAACTCAATAACATATATTATATACTTCTTTCAACTGTAACTCAATATCTTCTTTTAATAATAATATATATATATATATATATATTTAAAGTTCTAGGTATGTAGCAAAGGCTATACCTGATATTCTTGCTTTGTCATGGTCTAGTAAACGTTCGTGTATGTATATATATATATATATATATATATATATATATTATAACTATATATATATATATATATATATATATATATATATATATGCATTTAACCTGGGCATTGAAGAGTTCGTATATATATATATATATATATATATATATATATATATAAGATCAGTATTTATTCAAAAAATATCTAGAAATTAAAATCAAATATAACAGTTTCCATTAAAAAATGAAAATTTGGCAACCTCATAACAGCCGCTTCTTTGAAAAACCAGTAAGAAAATAATTAAAATAACAAAAAATAACTCAATTTGAATTCGTTTTTAGTGTTAAATTATTCTATATCTAATATATATC
This sequence comes from Trachelipus rathkii, assembly GCA_015478945.1. Classification (NCBI taxonomy): domain Eukaryota; kingdom Metazoa; phylum Arthropoda; class Malacostraca; order Isopoda; family Trachelipodidae; genus Trachelipus; species Trachelipus rathkii. The sequence continues at coordinate 34,871 of JABUQX010145343.1, forward strand.
TATATCTAAAAAGTAATTTAATTAAATTATCAGAACTTACCTTTTAACACTGTAAAAACTTTATGAAAAATGCAACAAAGTTTGACAGAGGGATTTTAGACTTGAACTGATAAAAACCGAATACGTTGTTTATATTTGAAAAATAGATGCCAGATATCACAGGAAAACAAAAATTTCATCCTTTCTTGAGCCTGCTGTCAGCACATAAGAATATAATTAGGAAAATAGTAAATTAGTAAATAGTAAATAGTCTTTTTAAAAGACGGTATTTTAATGTACTGTTAGTCCTGAAATGGCTAATTAATTTTTATTTTTCAATTTAATTTTTGCCAGAAGGCAAAGAAGGAGTTTCGCTGCCAGAAGTTCAAAATTGCCAGGCGTAACATATGATATTTAGACGTATTATTTTCAATAATGTATTAATAATTTTAATTATTTTATTAACAATTAATAAAATATTTTTTTCTTTTCCGGCATTAATATATATATATATATATATATATATATATATTTCCATATGTAGATTTTCATATATATATATATATATATATACTGCTGCTCTATATATATATATATATATATATATATATATATATATATATATATATATATAGTCAATTGCCATGGTCAGTTTCAGATCGACTATAATTTATATAATTAACAGCTCTGACTCTGATCCACATTCCTGTTTTGAAGAAGTTACCAAGAATATTTTTCAATATAAGAACGTTCTTTGGTAATTTGCTTATCACATTCTGAGCACATTCCTCAACCAAACCTTATGGAGAAGTTCCAAACTGCCAGGCGTAAGATGATATTGAAACGTATTATTCTCATTAATTTATTAATAATTTTAATTATTTTATTAACAATTAATAAAATATTTTTTTCTTTTTCGGCATTAATATATATATATATATATATATATATATATATATATATATATATATATATATATATATATTTATTTTATATCTTTATATATATATATATATATATATATATATATATATATATATAGTTATTTGCCATGGTCAATTTCAGATCGACTATAATTTATAATTAACAGCTCTGACACTGATCCACAACCTTGTTTTAAAGAAGTTACCAAGAATATTCATAGAATGTTCAAAAAATTTCAATACAAGAACGTTCTTTGGTAGTTTGCTTATCACATTCTGAGCACATTCCACAACCAACCCATATGGAATATGCTTTTGGTAATATTCTAAGCATATTCTAAGAATATACAAAATATCCCGGGATGTGTGTAGAACATTTGGAACTAGTATGGAACATGCTGAGCATATCATGTGCTATGTGGGTATATGTATATATATATATATATATATATATATATATATAATATAAACAAGAATATAATATTTATAATAATAATATCATAGCCAATAATAATAATACTACAACCTTAATAATATAATAATATACCTATATATATATATGTATAACCAACCATTAATAATTATAATAACTAATAATAATAATATATATATAATATATATATATGTATGTAATAATAATAACATATGTAATATATAATAATAGCAATAATATATATAATAATAATATACTAATAATAATATGTAAGAAAAATATTCCAATAATAATAATATAATGATAGGATTACTAAATTTGAATTTAAAACTATTGATTTTTGCAATAATCGTATATATATACATGTATGTGTATGTAATATATATATGTATGAAATATATATATCAATATATATATATGTATATATCTACCAATAATAATAATATATATATAATAATATGTAATATATATAATAATAATATATATATATATATATATATATGTATATATACTCTTTATATATAAAGATATATATTTATAATATGTAATATGTAATAATAATCATAATAATATATATATATATAATAATAATAATATATATATATATATATATATAATAATAATATGTAATAAAAACTATAAATAATAATAATGATTTATAACTAAAAAATTAATGATATAAAATTATATTTTAGAATATCTTATAAAATAAGAAGATAAAAATATAATAATAATATAAAAATATTTAAAAACGAAAACTATAATAATATGTAATAATATGTATTTCTATATTTATGTATCATATAATAATAATAAAAATAAAATATATATATATATATATATATATATATATATATATATATATATATATATATATATATATATATATATATATATATATATATATATATATATATAATATAAATATATATATTTATATATATATATATATATATAATATGTTGAATTATATATATATATATATATATATATATATATATATATATATATATATATATATATATTAAAACCCTTCGTTGCTTTTAGGAATCTATTTATTTAAAACACTTAAAAACATATTTTTAAAAAACTATATACAAGCTAGCTTTCGTCATTGTGGAATAATGACCTTCTTCAAGCTTTAACAAATTAACAAGGCGAAAACATTTTTCCTCTCTGTGTTTCTATTTAGTGCTGAGGAAGTTGGTTGTCCAAAATGCTTTTGTAGAAAGGTGAATTCTTCATGATACTGTTTTGGATATGGTCGATTTTCTGATCCCCAGGGCAGCGATTTA
>JABUQX010145343.1:45000-48125 GCA_015478945.1 Trachelipus rathkii
CTTTGTAATAATAATATATATATACATTTATATAATAATATGTAATAATAATAATATATGTAATAATAATAATAGCACAACAATAACTAACCAATAGCTCTATATATGCTATATATGTATATATGGGATCATGAGGCGCAATTGAGTGAGGTGAAACAGTTCGCCACTGAGTATATGTATATATGTATAATAATAATAATATAATATATATATATATACTTATGTATAATAATAATATATATATGCTATATATATATATAAATATATGTAATATATATAATAATATATATATATATATATATGTATATATATATGCTATAATAATAATATATATAATATATGTATGCTAACTCTTTCTTCAACTCTTATCATATATATATGTTTATGTATATATATGTATAATATAATATATATGTATATATATATATATATGTATGTAATATATATATATGTAATAATAACATATATAATAATAATATGTATATATATATATATATATATATAAATATAATAACTATATAATATGTATATGTATGTATATGTATGTATGTATCATAAATCTTCTTCAATAATATAATATAATAATATAATAATAATAATAATAATAATAATATGTATATGTATATATATAATATAAGATAATATAAATCTATGTTTAATAATAATAATAATAATAATAATAATAATAATAATAATAATATATAATAATATAATAATAATATAATTAATAATATAATATATATATAATAATAATAATAATATATATATAATAATATATATAATAATAATAATAATAATATTAACATATATAATAATAATATAATAATGTTAATTAACTAATTAATAATATATAATAATATGTATCATTTAACAATAATAATAATATGTAATAATATATAATATATATAATAATAATAATAATATAATAATAATAATAATAATAATAATAATATAATAATAATATGTAATAATAACTATATATATAATATAGATAATCAATAACCAACAATAATATATATATTTAACAACAATATAATAATAATAATAATATATATATAACAATAATAATAATAATATGCATAATATGTATATGTAATATTCTTCAACAATATAACAACAACATATATATATGTATATGTAATATATAATAATATATAATATAGAAATAATATAAATATAATTTATATGTATATATGTATAATAACAATATATAATATATCTTCTTCTTAGCTATATAAATCGAATCTTCGATGTAATATTAATAATAATAATAATAATAATATGTAATAATATGTAATAATAATATAATAATAATATGTAATAATAATATATAATAATATATAATATATATAACCAATAATATGTTTGTAATAATAATAATATATTACATTGAAAAGTTCAACTTAATAATAATAATAACTATGCTATAATAACTGCTGTATCTTATAATATGTATATGTAAGAATAGTATATAATTATAATTATATTATCAATATATATATATATATATATATATATATATATATATATATATATCAATCAGTCAATCAAAACATTCATTATCTCTAATAGGTTGTAGTTTATGTTACATATTTATATTATTACAAAATAATCTTATATAGATGAGAAAAGGGCTACTAGGGGGGAACACGTTTTCATCCATTGAACAAATAATAGTAATAATAACCACAATAATAATAATAAATTATATTAATAATAAGAATAATAATAATAATAATAATAATAATAATAATAATAATAATAATAATAATAATAATAATAATAATAATAATAATAATAATAATAATAATAAAAATAATAATAAAAATAATAATAATAAATAATAATAATAATAATAATAATAATAATAATAATAATAATAATAATAATAATAACGTAATAAAAATAATAATAATAATAATAATAATAATAATAATAATAATAATAATAATAATAATAATAATAATAATAATAATAATAATAATAATAACAATATTAATAATAATAATAATAATAATAATAATAATAATAATAATAATAATAATAATAATAATCATAATAATCATAATACTAATACTAATAATAATATTAATAATCATATAAATTATAATAATAATAAAAATAATAATAATAATAATAATAATAATTTGAATTTCGGAAAAATTCAACCTCAACGCTAGTAAAATATTAATAATAATAATAATAATAATAATAATAATAATAATAATAATAATAATAATAATAGTATTTAATAATAATAATAATAATAATAAGAAATGAAGATAATAATAATAATAATAATAATAATAATAATAATAATAATATTAATAATAATAATAATAATAATAATAATAATAATAATAATAATAAAAATAATAATTAACAATAATAATTAATAGTAATAGTAATAATAATAATAATAATAATAATAATAATAATAATAGGAAAAAGGAAAAAATATGAAAAAGAAATAATAATAATAATAATAATAATAATTGCACTAATAAGAAGTAATAATAATAATAATAATAATAATAATAATAATAATAATAATAATAATAATAATAATAATATTAATTCTTTCTATATTTTTCAGAAGAGCAACATTACTAATAAAAATAATAATGTATCAAGAAAAATAGTAATAATAATGAAACAGTACTAGTAAAAATAAAAATTGAACAATAATGCTATAATATTGATAGTATTACTAATGCTAATGCTAATAATGATGATAATATGTGATGACTAATGTATTGTCTGGTATTATTTCTATTAGTATATATAATACCTTTTACTTTATATACTCTTTTATATTTATTGGATATATGCGTTTATATTAATTTTAGTATTTGTGTATATCATAACAAGATATGAATCTCATATATCTTATATGCTGACATTTTCTGTATTACATGCTTATATATATAGTAAATATTTTTCATATCTTTAGCGATAGTATGTTTATATATCTTCCATATATATATATATATATTCTTTATATTTTCTTTTTATTTTTTATATATTATTTTATTATATTTTTCTATCTTTATATATATATACTTTCATATATATTTATATTTATTATTTTCTGACTATATATTATTTATTCATATATTATTATT
>JABUQX010145345.1:2500-12500 GCA_015478945.1 Trachelipus rathkii
GGCTGTTAGAAGCATTAATGGCGAATCTCTAGCTGAGGTAACACTACGAACGCTGGATTAAAAAGTGACTTTCTGATTGGACAACTATACGATGGTGCAGAAACAGTGAAAAAAAGGTTTTAGAGGTACCCAGCTGCGTTATATATTCATTGATGTTCACATCCATATGAAGTACAACACATTAGAAACTTTATGGCATAGCGAGTGCAGCTATAGGTACTATTTTAGATAACAAGACGGACTTCTATTTTAATTGAAAAAATAGAAAAGATTTTCCTAGACACAAAATGGACAAAACTCACACGAATGGTTGGTTTAAAGTTCCTTTGGATTGTTACGATCTAGAAAAAATTTTAAAGCATTTGTTGAAGCTTTAGAGGAGCTTGGATGGATCAAGATATTAAAGCTTTTTCAAAAAAACCTCGGATCTTTCGAAGTTTGTTTATAAGAAACTTTATTCTCCTACACTTTCCATTATGTTTTACATTGTAGTCTCCATAATTGGTGACAGCAACTGCTCTTAATCGTATTAAAAATGTGTTAATTGTTATGAAAGATTATCAAGCAAATATATATGAAACCTTTTCAAACATTTTGGAAGTTGCAACAGAACTTCTTCTTTCTGTTAATTAATGAAGAAATAAAAATGTCTCATGTGAGAATCATCTGACATATGACAGTCAGAATTTTATTTCTTCATGATTTTTCAAGCCAGTTGGAGAGCAGGTTCATGAGACATAGATCCTTACTTCGTAAAGTCATCCATTCCATTGATATCTAATAAAAAATACTTACAAATTTTGTAAATAAGTTTGATCTGTTCAGTCATATTTGGATTGTTAAGGATTTTAGCGTTTTCCTCACTTCATAACGTGCACTTCAAAAAAAATATTTATCTACTCTGAAAAAGTTTAAAACATTCTTTTTCAATTCTACAGGAAAATAAAGCCTAACAGAACCGGCCTTAATGAAGGTTTATCATAGCTACACAATATAAACGGAAGAAGTTATCAATCATGTAACTGTTAAGAGATTAAGATGAAGAAAACCTCACAAAACTGGCTTTAATGAGTGTTCATCATAACTACACAATATGAACGGAGAAAGTTATCGATCTTTTTGTTGTTAAGAGATCAAGTTGAAGTTTTTATATAAATAAAATTATATCTTTTTTTGTATTTTGAAATTGTTATCAATGTTAGATTAATTTATTCTCTTTTATTGAAGTCAAATTCAATATTTATATATATATATATATATATATATATATATATATAATATTTTTAAATATATATATATGTATAATATATATATATATAACAACCCAACCTTATATGTAATAGCCAGTATATGTAGCAACCAGCACTGTATAACTGCTATGCTGCTATATGGGCTGTATTGTATTTTGTGGGGATCTATCAGGCATAAGAGAGAGAGAGAGAGAGAGAGAGAGTTGTCAATATTCTAATATTCATCCTAACAGGAGTATCGTATCAGAAACCGATATAATATCTCCATTATATATGCAAAATCGAAACCATTTAAAGTGCAATTAATAGCTTCTCTAAACTATATAAAGTGTTTATTACTTTCCATCCATTTTAGAAATAAATATTTTCTTCCTGTTGTTACTATAATTTACATTAGGATGAGTTCCTATTACTAAATATTTCATTTTCTTCAAATTATTCTTCCATACGATTCCCCTTGAGAAGCGATCTTCAATAACTTTTACCATGAAGAATTCTCAAATGAATTCCAAAAAGTTTGGAATATTGGTAGGAAACAAGGAAAAATATTCTTTAAAAAAAAAAAAAAAAAAAAAAAAAAAAAAAATTTCAATCCTGAAGAAAAAACAAATAATGAACTTTTATAATTAAAACTGTAAGAAATATGTAAGTTTTAAGTTAGTTACAAATTTATATATTTGTAAGTTTATATAATTTATATATCAAAATTTGTTGGTTATAAAAGTTACATTTTTAATCGTTTAATTATAATTTGTTTTATATAATAACATATTTTAAATAAAATATATTTATAATTTTAATTTTTTAATTTCATTATCAGCATAATTTTGGATAAATGCGAGTAAAATTTTTCTATAATGAAAAACTCGGCTAACTTTCTGAAATCATATTATTGATCGAGGCAAAATTACAAGCAATATTTAAATTAATTATATATACTGAATATAAAATTTTTGTTTCTAATATTTATACCTAAAGGGCATTGCCCTACCCTAGAAGGGTAACATCTCTAGGTAATTGATACATAGGATTGTACCACGATAGCTAAGCTATTTAAATTAATTAAATACAATGAATTTAAATATAAATAAGTAAACGAGTCTATTCAAAATTAAATATTCGCAATTTTTTTTTATTTTTTTTTTTTTAAAACCGTCAACACCTCTATTCAAGGAGGGGGGGGGGGTGTATTTAATTTTACATCTGAATAAGTTGAAGCAAAGCCCAAGGAGAGAACAACTTACATTCCCTCACCTGATTAATTACGAACCTGGCTCCCTCGCTTTTTGGGCGAGTGCTCTTCCACTGAGCTACCGGGCACTTCCACGATCATTCTTTCACGCAATTAGCTTGACTCTTCTCGTAATATTTTTCTTCCTCTTTTGTTTTTAGCTTAGTCATTTTAATATTATCTTTCCTTGTAAAGGAGGTCAAGTGTTAGGCCTTGAAATCTAATAAAGTACTCTTAAATATATTTTTTTATCGTTTTATTTATTTTCAGTGAACTAGTTTTTATTGAGATTGGAATTTTAATCAGTAATAGTTTTATTTACGGTAATTAGAATTTATTATTATTATTATTATTATTATTATTATTATTATTATTATTATTATTATTATTATTATTATTATTATTATTATTATTATTATTATTATTGTTATTATTATTATTGTTATTGTTATTGTTCTTGTTATTATTGTTATTGTTATTGTTATTGTTATTGTTATTATTATTGTTATTGTTATTATTATTATTATTATTATTATTATTATTATTATTATTATTATTATTATTATTATTATTATTATTATTATTATTATTATTATTATTATTATTATAATTTTTTTAAATATTCTTACTTCCCAATATTATTATTATTATTAATGTAGTATTGTGTGTGTGTGTTATTATTATTATTAATTATTAGTGTCTTTGTGTGTGTATCTATTGTGTTGGTTTTGTGTGTATTATTATTAGCAGGTATACATATATATGTATAGAGACTAATAATAATATATATATATAGATAATATATATATAACTTCGTAACTATATATATATATAATATATATATATATATATATATATATACTTTAAATAAAAAAATTTAACCACATATGTTATATGGGTATATATATGTATATATATCGCTCAATATATATATATATATATATACATAGCGCAGCCAGCAACAGCCTTATGCGCATAGCCATATCTTCTATAACATTAGCCACGCTATGCTTAATAGCCAACTTAATAGCCTTAATAACCATATATAATAACCAACAACAATAATATGTAGCGCCTTATGTATATATATAATAGCCAGCCTTAATAGCCAACTTAGCGCCAGCCATAGCCAGCAATGTGCAGTATATGCTTTGCTCTCTGCTGCTATATTAACCAACATATGTATCATATGCCGTGCACCAACAACAACCAACAATATATATGTATATATATATAATATATATAATACACGTGCCACCACTCACGGGCAGGGACCTTTTTAAAAGGAGGGACAATAAAAATAAAACAAAAAAACAAACAGAAAAACAAAAAAGCAAATGAAAAGTAAACCCACCCAGCTCCTTGCCTAACGCAATTCCCTCAGGTGGGCTCAGACGCGGGATTTTGCTGTTTATGCTCAGACCAAGACTGATAGGAAAATAGATGAAGGCAAGGAGTTCCACAACAGACATATGTGGCTGGAAAGAAGAGAGCACCGCAGCGAACTAGTCAGTGAAGTCTCCAATATTCACACAACATTCTTCATGTGAGATTAAGGCACCTCTTGTGTTAAGAGGGTGACGCAGTAGTGGAGGAATGTGAAAAGTCAATTCTCTCGAGCACCTGCCGTTGTAATAATACCTATAGAAAGGAGATAGGGCGCCAAGTCACGTCGCAGAGAAAGGGGGTCAAGGGAGTCAGAAAGTATAGCACAGTTTACAAGTCTCTTGGCCTTAGCCTCAACCCCATCCAAAAGGAGAGTGATACCCGATCCACCCCAAATGTGAAAACAGTATTCCATACAGGGGCGAATAAGACTTTTATATAACTAGAGTATCTGAGAAGAAGAGGAAAATTCACGCAATCTGAACAGAATTCCCAGCTTCTTTTAGGCCATTTTAGCAACCGATGTGATATGAGGTCTTCAAGACAATTGACTATTTATGTTTATTCCAAGAATGTTTACAGGTAACACATTAGAGCTGTCGAAGGGGATAGGAAATTTGGGAGGTGTTTTGAAAAGGGAGATATAAAGAAATTGAGTTTTTAAAGAGTTGAATTTCACAATTATGCTGTAAAGCTATTCACTTTTAATCAAAGCGTCTTTTGACATTCTTCATTAATTTTAAATTATCATATCTTGAAAATTCTTAGTATTGAAATTGGCAAAAAAAAAAGTACGACTATCTTTGTCGGGCTATGTAAGACTTTACTATATATATATATATATATATATATATATATATATATATATATATATATATATATATATATATATATATATATATAGCATATTAATTTTCAGCTGTATATATATAGTATATATGTATATAATATAATATGTAATAATAATAATATATATAAATATAATAATAACAGATAAATAATAATATAATATGTAATATATATATATATATATTAATATATATATATATATGTATATATATATATATATATATACATATATATAACATATAATATATATATATATATTGCTTATATATATATATATATATATCTTATATTATATATATATATAACACTGCTCAACGCTATACTATTCTGTATAATATATCATATGTATATATATATACATATATATACTTATATATATATATCTTTCTCTCACTCCTCTCTATATATAACTTTGTGTTAGTGTGTGTGTCGTGTGATTGCAAAAATATTTTTAAATATTTTTTGCATAAAAAAACTTTTTATTTTGTTTCTTATGCAAGTTTTGGTTTAGAATTTTTTCATTATTCTTTTCCATTATTTTTTATTTTTAGTATAGATTCAAAAAATGAAGTTTGGACCAGATCTGATCTTGTATGTTGGTGTATTACATTCGCATTATGACCCTGGAGAAGAAAATATTTTATTCTAAATGAGTTTATATTAAGTCTAAAACGAGAACAGATTTTATTAATTTGTTTCAGATTGAATAATTTCCTGGTGTTTGTTTCATCAAATTCAGATCACAAGTAAAGTTTCCACTCTCTCAAAAAACGATGATTGCTTTTTTGGGGGTGCTATTTTTTTCCACAAAAAAGGGAAGAAACAACACTAAAAAGCATTACAAAATTCCAGTCTTCTCTGCTGCCCTCTCTCTATATATACTCTTATATACCTCTTATACTCTCTTTCTCTCATATCTCCCTCTCTTACTATCTCATAACCTCTCTTATATATATATATATATATATATCTTATATATACTCTCTTATATATATATATCTTTTCTAACATATCTTTAGCATATCTCTCCTGTAATATATATATATCTCTCTCTCTCTCTCTCTCTCTCTCTCTCTCTCTCTCTCTCTCTCTCTCTCTCTCTCTCTCTCTCTCTCTTTCTCTCTCTCATATCTCTCTCCCTATAATCTCTCTCCTATATCTCTCTCTCTATCTTTCTCTCTCTCTTCTTTATATACCTCTTATACCATATGTATATTATATGCTCTCCTTATATATATGCTCTCTCTCTCACATATCTCTCTCTCCTATATCTCTCTTACTATCTCTCTCTTATTTCTCTCTCTCTCTCTCTCTCTCTCTCTACTTGTATATATATATATATATATATATATATCTATCATATCTTATATAACATATATATATATATATATATATCATATATATATACTCTTTCTTATACTCCCATACCTTATGACCATATATTATGCTGCTCTCCACCTGCTATATACTTATATATATATAGCTAACTTATCCGAATCTCCCTCCAACATATATATGCTAACATTCTAATCTCTTCAAAAACCTTGCGCCGCGCATAGTATCATATATCTATATATATATAGATTGTTTGTATGTATATATGTATCATATTTACAGCGCAAGTTCATCAAATTTGATGCTAATAAATCTACGTTATGTTAATAATAGTAGTTGCGTAGCCTTCCGCTGTATATGCTGCTGCTGCCGAAAACGCCAATATGCTACGCTGCTGCTTCCTTTATGTATAATAATAATATATATATATCATATATATTACTCGTATGGATTCGAGGACCGATGATTTGGATTCTACCAGAATTTTTATTTTTGTGATAAAGTAACTAATATTTTAGCTTTACAAATCAATATATATATATATATATATATAATAGCATATATAATATATAATATAACATATATATAATAACCTTAATAATAATAATAGCATATATAATATATAATATAACAAATCTTTATAGTAATAGCATATATATATAGCATAACTGCTGCTAACTATCTATGCCTATTTTTTTATTTTTTATTTTTTTTGAGTGATTTAAAAAGTAGTATTATTTACTATTATGTTACTATATTATTATTAATCAGTACGGTCAGGATCTCAATAATCTTACAGCTTAGTGATTTTTGAATCCTTTAAATTATTGGGGTATCAAAATCAATAGCAGTAATAAGCTAATCTTAAAGGTGTTGGTTCATTTGTAGATTTTCAATAATACTTTCTTGGAAATTTGGAAATTAAGATTTATTTTTTAAATTAGAATTTTATTTAAAATTGAATTCTACTTTTTGACATAAATGTAATTATAAAATTTTGAAAATTTACATATATAAAATTTCTTGAGATCAAAGAGTGTATTCCCTTTTAGTATTATATTTAGCGTATCATATATATATATATATATATATATATATATATAATAATAACTATAACTATATTTAATAACATAATAATATATATATATATATATATATATATATATATAGCTCCATCAATGATAAATGCTGCTCTCTATAACCTTTGCTCTTATATATATGTATATAAATATATATAAATATACTTACTGTCTTACTGTCCTCCCCCAGGAAAGTCCTGGTCATGTATAAAACCACGACCTATCAGTGGACTTATTATGCGTCTCAACTCGGTTCTATCTTCCCACAGTCTTCTTTCTTGTATTTCCTCTACTGTTGGCAGCTGCAGCTCACATCTCACCAGCGAATCTCGCACCGATTCCCTCCATCTTTTCCTTGGTCTTCCTCTGAGTCTTATCCATCGTTTCTTCGCCAGCCTGTCCTTCTGCATCCTTTCCAAATGTTCCCACCATCTGATTCTTGTCACATCTATCATCCTCATCAGAGCTGTCACTCTGACTTCACTTCTGACTCTTTCGTTCCTTATTCTATCTTTCTTAGTCTTTCCAATTATTTCTCTCGAGATCTTCATCTCCGTTGCCTGTATCCTATTTTTATGCCTTTTGGTAGTACACCATGTCTCTGCACCGTATAGCAATATAGGTACTAACACTCCTTCGTAAATACTTCATTTAACCTCTACACCCATATATTGGTTCTTCATCAAAGGATACACAGCTCTTGCCGCTTTTCCCAACCGGTATCCAATGCGTGATCTCTGTATTACACTCTCAGTCCTCCGTATATATTCCACAAAGGTATTTAAATTCTTTAACTTTCTTCAAGCTCACTCCATTCACCACGATCTCCCAACCCTCCTCCCCCTCTCTGCTCACCATCATCACTTCTGTTTTCTCAATGTTAATTTGCAGTCTTTTTGCTCCAAGTTTTTCCGCGAAACATCTCTTAGTTCTCTCCATTCCTTCTCTACTTTAACTCCAAACCGCCAAATCATCCGCATATGCCATGATGTCTCCCTCCATTTCTCCCACCTCCTCTTTAACCTCCTCAATGACTTTATCGATATACACTATGAACAATAAGGGTGACAATATGCTTCTCGGTTTCACCCCCTTCGCCACCTCAAACCATTTTTCATTTTTATTCCCTGTTCTCACATTGGACTTTGCCACTTTGTACGTACTCTTTAGTGCATCACACAATCCCCTCCCCACTCCACGATTCTCTACTAATACCCTCCATAATCCACTCCTAGATATCGTGTCAAAAGCTTTCCGTAAATCCATAAACACTACATAGATCCTCCTGCTGTACTCGTAAATATTGTCTCTAATCTGTTTCTGGGCAAATATAAGGTCCGTCGTACTACTACCCATCCTGTTTCCATGCTGTTCCTCTCCTAGTTGTGGTTCTATGATATCTTTCAATCTTCTCTCCAACACTTTTTTAATATATTTTTGCCACATGATCTATCAAAGAGATCCCCCTGTAATTTTTGCACTCTCAAGAGTCTCCTTTCTGTTTATACATTGGAATAATAATCGTTTTTCCCCAGTTCCCTGAGACCTATTTTCTCCTCCAACACTCATTTAGAAGCTCCAAAAGCTTCTCTTTCTCAACACCTTCCCGCCCTCCTTAATCAACTCAATTGTTATTCCATCTTTTCCGGGAGCCTTATCATTTTTCATTTTCTTTATAGCTTCTTCTAGTTCTTATTTGGTAATTTCAACCTCCACGTCCTCTTCCTCATCTCTCTCCAACGCTACTCCCGCTCCAACCTCCTCCTCCTCCTTCTCCTCCTCCTCTCTCCTTCATTTAGCTGCTCACCAAAATATTCCGTCCATCTGTTATTTATGGCCTCTGCTTCCACCAGGGTTTCTCCCTCTTTATTTTTAATATTACTTTGTTTTTTCTTCTGTATTCTATATGTTCTTGCCATCTTAAATATCTTCTTCTTACTACCTGCTGCATCTTCTGCTAGCTCCTCTGCCATCTTCCTCGTTGCCTCTTTCTTTGCATTTCTTTTTGCTATTTCTGCTCTATTTCTGGCCTCTACATATTCTTGTCTTGATTAAACCATTCTCCTTTTTAACCATCTTTTCATTTTTGTGGTTTTTATTTTCACCGCCTCCTCCACCACCTCGTTTCATCATCTCGTGTGTCTCTTCTTTGTACCTCCCACATATCTGTATCCCAACTCCTCCCCTGCCGACTCCATTATCTTCTCTTTCAGTTTTATAAAAATCTCATCTCTACCTAGCTGGCTCATTTTCTCTCCTACCCTATTTCTATATGCATTTTTTTACTCTGTTCTTTCGGGGACTCCACCTTTACTATCTTTCTCTTGCCTAAAGTATTATTCTTTTCTGCTCTAATTCTAAAGTCAGCCACCAACAGTCTTTGGTCTGAATCCATAGTTTCACCAGGCATGACCTTAACATTCAGTATTATTCTCCTATCCGAAGCTATTACATAATCTATTACCGATTTCTGATCAAACCCTCCCGTGTTGTTGTTCCATCTGTACCTGGTGTGTCTATGTAATGCTCTGTGGTCAGGGTATTTATTCATGATTTTAAAATTCCTCCTCACACAGAAGTCCAACAGCCTTTCTCCCTCTATATTTCTTTCCTACTCTCTAAAACATCCTATCCCTTCTTCCACTTCGCTCCTTCTGTTCCCCACCCTTACATTAAATTCTCCAATCAGGAGACATATGCTATTTTCTTCACTTCTCATCCCTACCCATCTCTACATCAACATAAATTCTTCCTTCTTCACTAACCTAACCTTACCTAACCTAACCTAACCTAACCTAGCCTAACCTAACCTAAAGTAAAGAAATATGAGATAAATAAACAGAACAAATAAATTTAGTTAAAGAGTGACA
>JABUQX010145345.1:15000-28670 GCA_015478945.1 Trachelipus rathkii
GTTGGCTACAAAATTTAAGAAAGTATTGCATGAACGACACTCCTCACGTAGGAAGACGAACGTCATTGGGTTAATAAGTTATCTTGAAAATTCCAAGTGTTTGAAAAGAAAATATTCTAAAACTGAACAGCCTTTCTTGTTGCCAAATCACAAAAACATTAAGAAACTGACTGAAGAGACTTTTCCCTCCTAGAATAGGGCTATACCAGTGAAATGTGAACTTGTAATATAAAAAAACATGCTTTTTTGATCATATGAAAAGACAAAAACTTAAGAGGAAGTTGCTGAAGATGAAATTTCGGATACACAATTTGAAGATGCAGATCATGATCCAATGCTTCAAAGATACATCAAAGAAGTTTCAAGAAAAAATTAATGTAAACGAACCCTTTCTTCCACTTTTTCTTTAAGCAACGAAATGAAACTCTTTCAAGCTACATGAAAGCGATCTGAGAGTATGGTAAAACTCTGTCAGAGTTTACTAACAATTAGAGCAGCGTTTCTCAACCTTTTAAGTCTCGCGACCCCCCAAAAGAAATACGCATAAAGTTAGTAACCTCACGAGAACAATAATTACCCCAGCCTTAATAACCTTAATATATATATATGTATATATATATATATATATATATAACAACCAACTGTATATATATATATATATATATATATATATATATATATATATATATATATATATATATATATATAATATTCCTTAATAAAAGATGCTTTTCGATGCATTAAGTATATAATTTTTATTTTATTAAGTATTAACTTTTTATAAATAACAACTGTGTAACATTTGATTATAAATATTTTATTTTTTGTGACCCACCGCGACCCACCGTATATCCGCTCGCGACCCCCTTGGGGTCGCGACCCCGGACCACGAGAAACGCTGAATTAGAGTAACGAACTTTGAATCTGATAGAGCATTTTCATGTGCAGGAAACTTTGTTTCAAAGATTACATCTTGTTTATCTCAAAAAACATTAGATGCATTGTGTTTTTGAAATCGTATTTTCCTAGAATTTAAAAGTTTACTGTTAACCCAAAACAATCCAAAGAAATTGCATTTTTTTTTCATAATAAAAGGAAATTTAAATATACCTATATTTTTTTTTTTGGGGGGGGAATTTTTTTTTCTGAAGAAATTTTTTGTTGCAAAAAGATTATATATATATATATATATATATATATATAACTTAATAACTTAATAACTATATATATATATATATATATATATATATATATACTCTATATCTTTCTTATATATATATATATATATGATGGCATGTTGGGGAAGCCAGGGGGCCATGGCCACCGCGCCCTACAGACACTAAAGTAAAGTGTAAAGTATCCTATCCGATAATAATACAAAAAGTTCAAAGAAGTTAAATTAATTTTTACAAGAAATGTTGTCGCTGTCAGGAACAAATCTCGTAAGTCCATTAGTTAAAGATTTGAACTTGAAACTATCAGAAAAATGCAACCTTAGAATTTCAGCTGATTTTTGAAGAATGTGTAAGCGCATCTGAATCTCTACTGGGTATTGAAATTGCTGTACCAAGAATAAACAAATTCCAAAAATTTAGACCCAACATTCCATACTTCCGACCCACAGACTTATTATCACATCCATTTTATACCATTTTGGATGATTTAATATCAGCATTAGGAGAGAGGTTTTTAAATTTTTTCCTTGCAATTTGTCATACCGAACGGGTGTAATGTGCCATATGAGAAGATAAAAAGATTGTATATTTTACAAGGGAAGATCTCGAAAGCTTTGAAGATTTAGTAAAAAGCAGAATGGGATTTATGGAAGTTGAAATGGCATCCACAGCACTGGTCGCCCAAAAACCGCAATAAGATGGACTAGTTTCTTGTTCGCAGTCACAATTTCAAATATCTACATCTTGTTGCAAATACTAGCAATTTTACCAGTGTTTAATGCTCAGTAGAAAGAAGCTTTTCAACATTAAGATTTCTGAAAGCCTACTTGAGAAATACTATTGGAGATGAAAGACTTATTGGATTTGATCTAATCTACATACATCGAAATATTGAAATAAAAATTGAAGATGTTATCTCGGACTTCACTCACTCTCATGTCCTGGCGATTAAATTTATAATATAGGTAAGATGATTTTAGTTATTCATATAAATTCTTCCCATTTTTCTGAGAGTAATATTTTTCTCCTTCCGAAAAAATTTATATATATATATAACCTTATATATATATATATATATATATATATATATAACTATATATATATATATATATAATATAATATATAATATATATATATATATATATAAAGAACATGATTTTGTTTATTTGAAAAAAATTTCTGGATGCGCCGCAATGTATATATATATATATAATAATATATATATATATATATATATATATATATATATATATATATATATAACTATATACTGCTGCTGCTCTAACCAATAATAGAAAATAATCGTTAATAACCTAATATAAGGTAATTTAATTAATTACGATGTATATAATAATATTATATATGTATATGTAGCAATAATAATAATAATAATAATAATATATAATAATAATAATAACTTAATAACTAATAATAATAATAATATGGCAATAATATAGAAATAACATATATAACTAACTTAATAGCCAATAACAATACCTTCTTCTTCATGTATATGCTTTCAGCACCAATATCAGCAATATATGGCAATAATAACATAATAATAATAAATAATTTGCATGTAATAATAATAATAATAATATTTCAACATATATATATACATACCACCAACCAATAATAATAATATAATATATATGTATATATAACCAATAATAATAATAATAATATCAACACCATAAATATTGCATATAAATAATAATATAATAATAATAATAATAACTAACATATATATATATATAATAATATAATATATATATATATACATAACATAATATATATATATATATATATATATATATATATATATTTATATATATGCTGTGTCCTTAATATTGATTTGTGAATTTCTGTATAAGATATTGCAGATTTGTGGAAGAAAATGTTAAGTAATTTCCATATTCATTCCTTCATAATATATATAATAATATATATACAATATAACTGTATTTATAATGACCATCACTACCGCCGATAGCCTTATATATAATGACGCTGTTATAATATATAATAATAATGTATGGCAATAATATATAATAATAATAATAATAATAATAATAATAATATATAATAACAATAAATATATCAATATAATATAGATATAAATATATAATAATAATAATAATAATAATAATTAATAAAAATATATTTTCAAGACATTTATTAGAATAAATCTATTTTTCTTTTATAACAATAAATAAAGACTATATGTATACATCATATATTTATAATATATATATATAAATATAATATAATATAGATATATATATGTAACAATATAATAATATATATTAACTATGTAATATAACGCGCATATATGTATATAACAATAATATGTATATATATGTAAAATATATATATATATATATATGATATATATATATATATCAGAAAAGTTGGTTTTCTTATTAAATAAAATATTTTTTATTCTTTTCTATTTCATAATATCCTTAATTAAAAAAATGAAATTTACGGTCGGTATTACCTGTAAAATCCGGAAATCACAATTTTCACTAAGGTATTTACCTGAAACTAAAATTGTCGGTAAATTTCGAACCCTTATACGATATGCACAACCACCACAACCGCCTTTGGTTAAAAATTGAAGTTAAAGACATTAAGAGAGAAAAAGAAGAGTTTGCTCTCGGATCGCCCTGGTAGCTGTGTTTTGGTCAGGAACAAGAGGCGAGTTCTATGGGGAGATTGAAAGTACTCATCAACAAAAGGGAAACCAGAATAAAGACCGGGAATGTTGAAGAAATAAATTAATGAAAAGTGAAAACTGTCCACCATAGCAAACTGGAGGCAAAACCTTGGAGGTAGCAACCATATAACTGAAGTCGTCAACCCCGAGTAATAATGAGGGGAAGTACATGAGGACACCCTCATCCAAGCATCTCTGTGGTAGGTTTCTTCTTCGCTATTGTTATATAAATATTTGAGTTTGTTCTTGTAAGTTCATCGGGTACCTGAGAAGGTAAGGGGGTGAGATTGATCACTAGTTCATGGTCGAGACTACACTAGTGAAAATGTCAACGAATTGCAGAAGTATGATCAAGCCCTTCCTAACACTCCATTTGGGATTCTCAATGGAGGTTATTTGTGCCACTTAGGAATGGGTATATATCTTCCCCTATATATAACGTATATATATATATATACTGCATAATAAATTACAATTAATATAATAATAATGTATATATATAATATATATATATATGTATATATAATAATATAATATATAATAATAATATATTACCTTTCCAACAATATATATATATGACTAACAAAAACCTTTATAAATGTAATATATATAATAATAATATGTAATATATATAATAATAATAATAATATAATATATATAATATAATAATATGTAATAATATAATAATAATATATATATATATATATATGTATGTATAAATAGTAATAATAACCAATAATAGTAATAATATATGTATATGTATGTATAATAACTATATAAAAATACTGTATATGCTATATATATATATATATATATATATTCTATATATATATAAGAAATAACATGAATTTCCAAATAGCGATTAAACCCCATACACATGTAATAAATTTTATGCATTTTCTTTCTCATTTTTCAAACTATTGTGCGTTCGTATTAGCGTGATTAATGATCGTTGATGCGTCATGAAGCACGAACAAAATTTCAATACTGGCAATACTGCAGTTCTTATACATACACACACACCACAGCTACATACATACATATATACATACATACATACATACATACATTTAAGCACATACCTGCCGCCCACCGAGATGTACTTCATCTCTCTCTAGAGTCGCTTTTCTTTTCTTATATATATATATATATATATATATATACTCTTATAATATATTTCTCTAACACCATATATATATAATATTATTTCCTCATATACATATATATATATATATATTTATATATTAAAATAAACTCTATTAGCTACTTTTATTTTCTTTTTTGCTATCAATGTCTATCTATAAACATCCACCTAGGGCTTTTCATATTCTACTGCCTCTAGGCATTTGCTAGTTGCCTATGATGGGGCTCTCTTAATATATGCTATATATATATATATAATATAATATATATATCTTATATATATATATATATATATATATATATATATGCCTCTTATATATATAATATACATACATAACCATATATATATTTGCAAAAATTATTTATTTATTTTTTATTTATATTTTTAATAAAATATTATTTTACTAATTCACATTGATTTTTATTATTTAGAGTAACTTCTTTAGTAATAATCCTTGAAATAATATGGTTACGTATTACTGCACTCTATAAATGACATTTAATGGTGCAGGCATGCAATTTGAACACTATAAAGTTCTTTAAAATTTTAAAATAGATTATCCAAATTTAAAAATTTATCATTTAAGTATGATATCAACGTTTGAAACAGATTATTTCTTATGTAATTTTTTTGATAAACCATAAAGAAAAACGATCATAAATAACCACGTAAAATTATTTATTAATACAGTAGAATTATGAGGAAAAGTATTTTTATGTCGACTATTTAAGAAGTATATATATATATATATATATATATATATATATATATATATATATATATATATATAACAATATATATATATATATATATATATATATATATATAACCAGTATATATACCCAATAATATGCTGCTGCTGCTGCTCTTCCTTTGCTATTGCTATGTATGTATATGTATATCTTCTTCTTCTTATATGTATATAACTCCTCTATATATATATATATATATATATATATATATATATATATAAATACATATAATTATAAGATAATAATATATATATATGCTATATATGCAGCTATATATATATATATATATATATATAGGGTGACTCAAAAAAAATGGGCCCCAACTTTCGATAGGCTTCATTTCTTAATTTTTGGTCGGGATTACATGAAACTTCAGTTATAACTAGTTAATTGTGTTTAGAACATCAAAATAAAACTATATAGTCTTTGATCTTTTCTTCTTCATTCTAGAACATGTGTTCGAGATGACCTTCATTAAGCATTCTTGAGACGCATCAGCACAAAGTTGTCCAAGACGTCTTTACAAACAGACCGAAGAATGGCTCTTATCTCCTCCCTGATGGTTTCCTTGAGCTCAGTGATGTTCCTGGGTCTCCCTGCTTACACTGGGGTTTAAGGTCTGGACTATGAGGTGTCCACTCAAAATCAGTCTTGAGACTGATTACATGGCCTCCAAAGTTCTCTTTCAAACAATCTCGGGACAGGTTTGAGATGTGAGAGTTTGCTCCATCTTGCTGGAACCAGAATGTTCTCATAAGCGACGGAAATAGGATTTGTACCTTATTCTTGGAGGTTTTGAGAATCTCGACATACCTTTCTTTGGGGACTGACACTGTCGCGCTAGATTCCTCTAAGAAGAATGGTCCGATGATTTATGTGACCGAGATTGCAGTCAATACTGTGCACTTAGGGAAGTGTTGGAGCTTGGTGGTTACATTATTAGTTTTGGAGGTCCACCATAAGACATTTATCTAAGAGTTTAACTTTCCTCCAAGATGGAAGTGGGCTTCATATAAGGTCCAAAGGAGGTTACGGAAATCTAAGGTCTCCTGGATATTCTTCAGGAAATTGACTGCCATAGACTTTCTCTGATTTTTGTCGAAGGCTGTAAGGGTCTACTTCGTCTGTATTCTGCATGGGTAAGCTATTATGTCATTTACTAGTACTCTCCTGCAAATCTCATGGGATATGAATGTCCCCTGAATTTTTTTGAACGAGACTGTCTTGTAGTAATGTTTGAGGCAGTATATTCTTTGCTCGAGCTTCCATAGAGGTCTAATTGTGTTCACAGACGTTGCTTCTGCCATATCCTGCAAAATAAGGGTGATTAGTGAATGATTGAAGGAGATATCACAAAATGTTCGCGAGGGGCCCGGTTTTTTTTCCTTGAGTCACCAATAAAAACTCAAAAGCAAAAATATAGAGCTTTGCTCTATACTGAAAGAATAGAATTAGAACACAATAAAGTTTTTGCTACAATTGAAATTTATAACGTATATTTGCATCTTATCATAAAGTATGAGATAACGTGGGGAGCTTGCATGTCGAAGGTACAGGGATCGGCCCCTAGAAAGAAACTTTAATTCTAATAAAGGATAAAAACTCAGAGGAGTAAACTTTAATGAATAATAATAATATAATAATAATAATAAGAACCTTAAAATTCTTTGCCCAAACTTCAATGAACAGTAACGGAAAAATAATAAAAATTTTCTGCTTAATTATATTATTGTAAGAATAATTATATCATAATATGCATATTTATGTATATAAAACATAACATAACATATCTTATATATATAAATAATATATGTATATATATATATATCATACTGTTAACAACCTCAGCCAGCCTTAATATATATATATATATATAACCTGTATATACTATATATAAATAATAACATAGAAATCAATGAACTATATATGTGATAACCCAATACAATATATATATGTATATGCTGCATACTGCTCTTATATACGACATGCTGTTACGTAAATTTACAGCATGTTTAAAAACATGAGTTCTTTCGAGCTCTTGGGGTTTAAATTCTTCTACAAAGGAAGTGACTCTGAAGACCTTATACTGAAACTCACTTGTTGAGTGTGGCCACCAGCTACAAACCAAGCTAGAAGGCAATGAGTGTCAACATGGTGGAAATGATGTTTATTTTGGAAAGAAATCTTGATATGGGACTAGAATGACCAGTCACCACTCAACAAACAAGATTTACACAAGTAAAAAGGAGGTATCATCAGGCAGTAACAGAAGCTCACTTATTGGCATATATTTTTGACCCAATATCAGCCCACAGTACTTCCAGAGGATGAAAAGTCAAAAGCAGTTCAGTTCATGGAAGAAACTTGAGAGCAAATTCTCCTCCCATTTCATAAAGTTACCTATTTGATGAGTCTATGTTGTCAGCAGTGTCTTCAGCTTGGTACAGAATTCCCAAGTAAGGGTTTCCTGACAGACTGGCAGATATGAAATAATAAGCATATTGTCAGTAACTTCATCAACTGCCTAATGTTGAAGATTATTTTCAACTTTTGGACTTGTGCACAGCAACTTTATCAGAAATAGGTTGGGAACAGCTAAAGCTGAGAATTTTTTTTGTATAAATTCTTAATGATAATTTATATATTATAATATACCCTCTTATTTTTAAATAATGCGTTTATGTCCGTCAAAGACAACCAGAGTAAGTAGTTTTGGGGAAATCCGAGACTTGATACGAAAAAGAATAAATTTGTCAGGAAGAAAGTATGGTCTTTACCATCAGCAAGAGGTGCATTTATGTCAGAATGCTACCAAATCCTAGAAAAACGACATTAAAAAATTCATCAAAATAGCATAAAAACCAAAAAAAACAAAAAAAAAACATTGGTTTTTATTTGGTTTATTTAAAAAAAACCAATGGTTTTGGTTTTTAACTATATTTAATATATATATATATATATATATATATATATATATAACTATAATATATATATATATATATATAACTATATATATAACATATATATATATATATAACAATAATATATGTACAGAACAATAATAATAATAACCTTAATAATATATATATATATATATATAACAACCAATACTCAACATTAGTAACTTGCTATGAACATATTTCTCATTGTATGACAGCCAGCAGCCAACAGCCAACAGCCAATATGTGCTAACCATATGTATATATATATATATATATATATATATATATATATATACTATATATATATAGTATGCCCTCTTTAATTGAAATGGGGCATTGAAATGACTCTTCAATTTAAATTACCAACAAAGAATAATTTCTTTTTAATATAAATAATTAATTGTTTATTTTTAATCACTAACATAAGTAATTAATATTTGACACCAAAAGAAATTATTTGCCTCCACTTTGCTAAAAACGATAATCCTTATTAGGATTTATTTGATGCAAGCCCGCATCTATTATTTTTTGATTAAGAAATTGTTACAAGAGATCGCTATAATGGGGCTTTTATTATATAATACTCTCTATAATATGATCATTTGTATAAGAGTGGATAACAACAGAAGTCATATTCTCCCGAACTTGAGTTGTTAGTTGACTCAATGTAGTAAATTCACAATATATTTTTATATTATAGAAATTGGAAGACAGGGCGTTGCCTTGCCTTCTCTGCTTAAGGTGGTGCATAGACTCCAGGCTCCTTCCCCGGTTTGAGCTAAGAACCGTGGTTGGTTTACGGAAATGGTTTCCAATTTTTTTTTGAGTGGCTCACCCCAAGAATAAAAAATAGATTTCATGCACCCCTATCCTTTCATACACTATATATATATATATATATATATATATATATATATATATATATATAACCTTATAACCTTATATATATAACTGCTATATATATATATATATATATATTAATATATATATATATTAATATTATATATGTATATATATACCTTATTGTATTGTATCAACAGCAACCAGCCAGCCATACAGCATATATATAATAACCAGTAACAACAGTATGTATATATATGTAATAATATACAATATAATATATATATGTATACGCATATAAATAATAATAATATGTATAGTAATAATAATATATATGCAACCAACTTAATAGCCAGCAATAATGTAACAGCAATAACGCCAACCAACGTGTCCAGTAACCAATAACCAACCAGCCAGCAGCAGCAATATAGTATGTAGTATGCCAATAATAGCAGCCAACCAGCGCAACAACATGTAATGTAATAGCCAACCAGCAACAATATATGTATGTATATAACATAACATATATACAACAGATTATTATATAACTAATATGTATGTAATATAATAATAATAGCATTATAATAGCATAATATATATAATAATAATAATAATAATAATATCAATAATAATATAACGCATGTAAATTAGATAATATTCTTTAATAATATAATAATAATAATATACAATAATATATATATATAGCATAATACCAATAATAATAATAATAATAATAATATGTAATAATAATAATATAATATGCTAACGTAACATTGCTATATAGCCCAGCCTCCCGAAAGCATCATGCATGTAACTAAAAAAATTATAACAGCTACAGGAAGATAAATAACATTTCTGCAGCTGTTTCATCGATGACTTTAAAAAAAAAATTTATTTTATTCTAATATTCATTAATAACACCCTAAATATTAGTATAATCTTTGGTCTGGCACGTACGCTCTCATCAACCTTGCAGCGCGTTACGCTCTCATCAACCTTCCATTTCAGCAGTAGTGCGAGCAAGAGTTGCCAAATAATTTTTATTCTGCTCTGGAGAAAAGGTTAATTTTATTTTTATTTCCTTTTTTAGGGGTTCGAGACGACGGAGGGACAGAGGAGGGGACGTTCGTCCGTCGATCTCCGGTAGGCCGAGAAACCCCGACTCTGTCTATCTTTGTCGTTACCCTTGGGATATCTTTTTAGTTAAAAAAAATCGACATTTGGCAACCTACTGTTCACTCGAAGCGATGGAGCTCCTTGCTTCTAGATAAAAAAAATTATCATTATCATACAGATTTTCCAACATTTATTTAAATTTTTCAAAAGCGTTTATTTTTTTAAATTTCATGGATAAAAATGTCTCTGATTAATCAAAATTTTTATTTATTTTCCTGTATCTGTTATTGTTTTTGTCTCTATAGACACTTTCGGGAAGGAAGCTTAACCCTGCTATATATATATATATATATATCTATATATATCATATGCTGCTCTTATATAACAACTAATAATATACTATATATATATATATATACATATATAACCTTAACTATATATATATATGCGCTCTTTCTCTCTATATATATATATATATATAATAATTAAAACAAAATTTAAGGTTTTTCTTCTTGCTTGTCGCGAATCTCCTAGTATTTCGAGACCTCAGTTTTAAAATCACTGGTTTAAGGAACTTAAATTCTGGTAAGTTCTTTTAATTTAAAATAATAATTAAAATATAACAACTGTTACTATTGGCGTAATTTCACGACCATTTTCTTACAATATGTAGGAAAATTTTAATTACTGAGTAGTACTACACCACAACTTTCCTAGAAGCTAGTGAGTACAAGCTTTCATGGGTCTATGTATACAAATGAGATAAGATATAGAAATATACTGTAGAGCTAAAGAAAAAATAACAAACTAAAAAATAAAACAGAAATGAAACTTAAAAAGTAAGAAGCAAAAGGAAATAAAGAAAAAAATAATTGGCAAAACTTTACTTCATTAAATTTTTTCTCCATATTGGCTTACTTTGAAAACTTTTTATGGGTAACTTTTCTTTTACTAATTAAATTTATTATTCATAACTTTGTTACTTTCAGTGACATTAAATAGTCAAATATTTTGTTAGAGAAAATATTTATACAATGTTCGTTAAGTTTCTTAAGAAATATGATATATATATATATATATATATATATATATATATATATATATATATATATATATATATATATATATAATATATATATACTATATATATATATATATAATAATATAATATATATGTATAACATATATATATAATAATAATAGTATATATATCTCTGCTAACTATATATAGCAACAACCAATAATATATGATTATAATATATACTATATAATATATGTATATGCATATATATAATATATATAATAATAATAATAACCAACAACCAATACATATATAATATATAATAATAATATGTAATATATATAATAATAATAATAGTAATATGTATAGCAAAAATGACAATAATAATAATAATATATATATAACTATATAATAATAATAAATATATATATATAATATATACCTTATATCAACTTAACTTAACAACATATATATATAACAATATATCATATAATATGTATTCATTGTTAGTATAATAATAGCGCTAATAATAATAATATGTAATAATAGTATAATAATACAACTTATATATATATGTATGTATATATATCATAACAACTACTGCTGTATCACCTTCCTCTCCAGCCATATATATATATATATATATATATATATATATATATATATATAACTTAAAAACCGAATATTTAACTCCTTGGGAAAATTTTGTGTTGCCAGGTGTACGATTTATTAGTTTGTTATCATTGCTCGAGAAATGAAGGGCGTAGGCGACTTTTTCATATAAATCAAAAATTTGTAATCTTTAATTAGTATATACGTATTTAAACAGAGATTTGAAGTTAAGGGCTTTAAAGAAATGCAAGATCAATTTAGTTATTTAAGGTTAGATAGATTCAAATAAATAATTAGGACGTTTTAAATATTTTTATAGATTTTAAATTTCTTTTACTGAAATAGAGTGGGCGTCATATTTAAACGGGAGGATACTTATATAAATATATATATATATATATATATATATATATATCTAACAACTATATATAACTATATATATATATATATATATATATATATATATATATATATAAAAAATAATATACTATATATATATATATATGCTATAACTCTATATATATTAATATATAGTAATAAATAATAATAATAATAATAACGTAATGTAACATAATATAATGGCCAATAGCCAATAGCAATAACAATAATAACCATATATAATAACCAATAATATATGTATGTTTTGCATGGCAACGGCAATGGCAGCCAGCTAGCCTGTAGCTAGCTGTAGTAACAACCAGCCAGCCAGCCAGCCGGCGCAGCAACAACCAGCGTAATATAATAGCAACAACCAGCAACCATATATGTATGTAGCATGTATGTAACAATAACAATATCAGCATATGCTATCCGACAGCTTTTGATGAAACCGGAACGATAAGGAATTTTCACAAATCTCTGTAAAGTTGGTAAAACTAAAATACATTTTATGATCCAAGGGAAAAATCAGAGGAGATTTTATTTATTTTAAATTATTTGTGTGAAGTTCCATAAAAAGTCGATTTTGTGTACTTTTTGTTGTCTTAAATGAGTTTTTTTTTTATTTTCAAAATTATTTTATCTTGTAGTTAAATTATTTTTTCATTTCATCAGATATTTATAGAGTTAAATAAAAACTAAAACATTAACATAGACTAAATGCACGGCTTGAGCTGGCGTGTATGCATGGCAGACCTCTCGCTGAAGCGCTCGCTCCCAATGCGCGCTGCGCGCGAGCGGCACCGTTTAACAGCTTACTCGCGCATAGCGCGAGTAAGTTGTTTATGTATATGACGTAAATATATAACTACAGACATTACCGTGGTATAGAGTAAAACTTTATCACGTCTTTTTTTATTTAATGGGAAAATTGAGAAAAATTGTAAAAATCCCTCAGATGAAATAATTCT
>JABUQX010145350.1:0-2500 GCA_015478945.1 Trachelipus rathkii
GTGTACTTCGTTCGGTTTAATTTGGGTGTTTAGCAACATTATCATTGAAATAACCGCGTTTTTCGTGCCTTAACTATATATATATATATATATATATATATATATATATATATATATATATATATATATATATATATATATATATATATATATATATATATATATATATATATATATATATGGGTTGGCATGTGTGTCTGTGTTGTCGCGACCACCCAATACTTATAGAAATGTCTTTGACAATGTGTTTGAAAAATTACAAATAGAAATTCCAAAATAATTCAAACATTTTTTTTTTTATCTCATACAAATTTTAAAAAAACAAAAAACAAAAAAACAAAAATAAAAAACAAAAACTTTTGTTTTTTTAAAAACATCCTAACATTAAAATTTACTTTTATCATTATTTCTACAAAAATAAACTAAAATTTTTGGCAAAATAAAACCCATATTTTTCATATTTAAAAATAAATATAAAACTTAGCATAACACACACATACACACACATACACACACACACACACACACACACACACACACACACACACACACACACACACACACACACACACACACAAGCAACATCTAGTCATTCAACACTCAAAAAGTGAATAATAATAATAATAATAATAATAATAATAATAATAATAATAATAATAATAATAATAATAATAATAATAATAATAATAATAATAATAATAATAATAATAATAATAATAATAATAATAATAATAATAATAATAATAATAATAATAATAATAATAATAATAATAATAATAATAATAATAATAAAACATGCGAAGTTTATTTAAAACATTTATATTTGAAATGAAAATATAGGTTACAATAACAGGTTAATTGCTACCTACTATCCTTACGGGGGACAGAACCCTGTCTCTTCGCCTAACGACTCAATCGCTTTACAGTTGTGCCACGATTAATTTATTTAAACTAATAAAATCAGAAAATGTAATTTTTAGGCATTATATATATATATATATATATATATATATATATATATATATATATATATATATATATATATATATATATATATATATATATATATATATATATAACAACATATATATATATATATATATATATATATATATAAAATAATTTCAGTAATGATTTAAATACCTTTTTCTCACACGATTTCCTACGATCATTTATTTGCTAATTCTTTTTTAAAATCAAAATTGCATGACATTGGAAATCAACTCTGAATTCACACTAAATTCCTAAAACTCTTTATACGCCCGCGCGAACACATACACACACCATATATATATATATATATATATATATATATATATATATATATATATATATATATATATATATATATATATATATATATATATATATATATATATATATATATATTTGTGTGTGTGTGTATGTGTGTGTGTGTGTGTGTGTGTGTGTGTGTGTGTGTGTGTGTGTGTGTTTCATGGCTTAAACTGAAAACTTCTTATCGAATTATTAATAAAATATTATTATCGATGTTATATGGAAGAATATGGAAGATGTTATATAACGAAGAAAATGGAAAGATAGAATCTAACTCTACCGATTAGGGCCTAGTCAGTAGAGTTAGATTATATCTATTTAGGATATCCTAGTCACTAGGCTACCCTAAATTCTTCAACTTTCTAGACTCCAAAATAGAACACATTCTGACGACTTCTTTTTTAATGTAAATTTTTTTTTCAAGATCCTTCTTAATCTCTTCATGTTTTAAGGTCCTTGTAAACTTCTACATGTTTTAAGTTCCTTGTAAACCCCTAAATGTTTTAATATCCTTGCAAATGTCTGCTTATGCTAAAATCCTTAACCTTCTAAATCTCTTCATGTTTTAAGGTCCTTTCAAACTTCTACATGTATTAAATTCTTTGTAAACCCCTAAATGTTTTAATATCCTTGTCAATCTCTGCTTATGTTAAGATCCTTAACCTTATAGGAATCTATATGTTTGTTTAAAGATCCTTGTTTACCTCTACATGTTTTAAGTTCACTCTAAACCCCTAAATGTTTTAATATCCTTGTAAATCTCTGCTTATGCTAAGGTCATTAACCTTCTAAATCTCTTTATGTTTTAAGGTCCTTGTAAACTTCTACATGTTTTAAATTACCTGTAAACCCCTAAATGTTTTAATATCCTTGTAAATCTCAGCTTATGTTAAGATCCTTAACCTAATAAGACTCACTCTACATGTTTAAAGGTCCTTGTAAACCTTTACATGTTTTAAGTTCCTTGTAAACCCCTAAATCTTTTATTACCCTTGTAAATCTCTGCTTATGTTAAGGTCCCTAACCTTATAAACCTCTACAGGTTTAAAGGTACTTGTAAACCTCCACCTGTTTTAAGTTCATCTTCAACCCCTAAGTGTTTTAATTTCCTTGTAACTCTTTGCTTATGCTAAGGTCCTTAACCTTATAAGGCTACATGTTTAAAGGTCCTTGTAACCTTCAACATGTTTTAAGTTACTTGTAA